>CAEFZY010060864.1:0-73366 GCA_903066815.1 Brachyrhaphis roseni
ACAGGGCACACCTGTGAAGTGAAAACCATTTCAGGTGACTACCTCTTGAAGCTCATCAAGAGAATGCAGAGTGTGTGTAAAGCAGTAATCACAGCTAAAGGTTGCTACTTTGAAGAAACTAGAATATAAGGCCTATTTTCAGTTGTTTTACACTTTTTTGTTTAGTATATATTTCTACATGTGTTAATTCATAGTTTGATGCCTTCAGTGTGAATCTACAATGTCAATAGTCATGAAAATAAAGGAAACTCATTGAATGAAAAGGTGAGTCCAAACTTTTGGTCTGTACTGTAGGTATTTTTGTGTGCAATAAACTCACTAATATAAAATTATGAGTTTATTGCAAATTTTCCACAAATGTTAAAATGATTGTGTTTAAGTAATGCTAACTCCCACCTACAGGTGGCGGTATTTATTCTAAGTCACTGCTGTTTGACTTGATATCAACAGTTTTTACAAAAACAAAAATTTAGATACTTAAAATATTTGTCACTTTATTTGAACTTTGTGCTAATATTATTACGACTTTATTGTCATACGGCTGTTTTCTTGTAATATTATTGTAGTTTAGCCCTACGCTTTGGTGGTAGTGTTGACCTGAAGTCCAAATAAATAGAAGCTGTGAAACACTCTTAAAACAAGATGGCGGCTTGTGGCTCCATGGAAACCCAAGTACCAAGTGAAAAACCATCCTGATTTTCCAAATGTTGACTCTTGAATCACCAGCGATGCTCCTCTTCCTGACCGTGGCGTCTCTGTCTGCAGGAGCTGAACAAAAAGCAGACCCTGAAGGACCTGGAGTGCGCCATGCTACTGCGGCACCACGAGTCGACGCAGGAGCTGGAGTTCCGGCAGCTGGGCGTGGTGCAGCGGACGCGCGCCGACCTGATCCGCACTCAGCACCAGACCGAGCTCACCAACCAGATGGAGTACAACAAGCGGCGCGAGCAGGAGCTGCGGCAGAAACACGCCGTGGAGGTCCGCCAGCAGCCCAAAAGCCTCAAAGTGAGTGAGGGCCGGGACGGCGAGGCGGAGCCGTGGGGGCGGGGCTTAGAGCCCGACGACGTGGAGGAGTGTCAGGAAGAGCCGGATGGAGCCGCGGAGCTCCGAGATGACGTGGCGGTTAGAGAGGAAGTAAAAGGAAGCGAAGAGAGAGAGGTAGAGGGGGTGCAGTGGGCGTACGAGGGCGATCAAAGCGAGGCGTGTCACGTTGAGTCTGATGAAGAGGAGGAGGAAGAGGAGGACCGCGGCGTGGCTGACGGATGTCCGTCTGAGCTCGACGACTTGTCAGAGTTCTACTTCCCCGACGCGCCGGAGGAGCTGGACACGGTCGCCGCCGCGGCCCCGCCTCCCCCTCCGCAGTCCTCCTTCCCCTCCCTGTTCTCCCACGTCGTCTGCCTGCTGCTCTCGCTCTCCGCCGCTGCGCAGCCATCCAACCTCACGCTGATGCTGCTCTCCGTCTTCCTGCTGTCGCTGCGCCGCTCGCCGCCGCTGCCCTCGCTGCCCTCGCTGGCGTCTGTTGTGCTGTCGGCCGAGCTCGCCTTTCTGGCGCTCTTCTTCTCCTACCTGCTGCTGCGCTCCTGCTGCGCGCTCTCCCTCTCCTCCTTCCTGTGGCTCAGCTTGTGGGGTGGCGGCGTCTTCAGCCTGGCGCTCGCCGTCAGCCTGGGGCTCTACTACATCCCCTTCATCCTTGTCTCCGCCTCCTTTCTCAGCTCCCCCGCCATCTTCCTTTCTCTCTTTCTGCTCGCCGCGCTCGCCGTTCGACCCGCGCGGAGCTTCCTTCAGCGGGCGCCGCGGAAACTCAACCGCTTGTGCATGCGCGTGCTGTTCCGCTTGCCCCGCCCCCTTTTCGCCATGCTGCAATCGGTTCTGGGCGGGGTGGCGGAGCGGAACCTTTACGAAATGTTCCCCAAAGCCGGGCGCAACTGGGGCGTCCGCCAATCGCGGATCCCCGTCCCTTTGAAGAGCTTACCCTCCGAGCATCACGCCCGCCGCCATTGCCACGGCAACTCACGCCTGGCGAAGCTGCTGCTTTGGGTCAGGCGATTCGGAAGACGGCCGCTAGGGGTCCTCGCGGACTTTGCCAACACCGTGATCCTGAAACTCGCCAGGCGGGTCGTTACGAACCTCCCGCTGCGCGTCCGGGTCAAACTCCGAACCCTGGGGCTCCTGAGGAAGGAGCTGCCCAGCCGGTTACCACGGTTACTGCCGCGGGAGGTCCGAGAGAGGAGGCAGAGGGAGCGGAGGAGGAGGAAGATGAGGGAGGAGAGGATGAGGATGTATCGCGAGGAAACGAGATGGGAGAGCGGGTTGAGGCGAACCGCATCCGGGAGGTTTGAGAGAGGGAAACTCCGACCGTGGAGATAACAGGAAGTGACCCGGTTCTGGTTCCTGCAAATACACAACAACTTAACAAGGATCATGGGTTTAGTTTCTAGTGCAAATATCTTAGTTCACTTCAAATATAACTTTTCAGCAAGAATTAGGAGCTGGGTTTAGTTAATAATTCAGTAAAATTATTTTAAGTGAAATGATCAGCCATTTAATCTGTGAACAATGTTGATGAAAAGTTACTTGTGAATTTTTTTTCTTATTTAAAATATTCTAAGATATTTGCACTAGAAACTAGACCAAAATACTAAAGACTTTATAACTGTTGTGTTTTTGCAGTGTATGTCCAGCTAATCCAGAGATTATCCCCCATTTCCTCATTGTGCTTTTTGTAAAAGTTCCTTAAACCTCCATCAGTTTTATTACTTTGTTCTTAATTTCTAAGAAGAATCTTTTTATGGTTATTTTAAGACCGTTTTGTTTTTATTTTTTTAATCTTTTTTATTTACTTTTTCTTTGTAGTCGTCTCATTTGAATGTGTGCCGAGAACAAATACTTCAGTGTTAACGACGCTCCGTAAATGAAACTCCTATATGCTAAAAAAAAAAATGTAAAAGCTGTGAAAAATAATTTAAATTTAAAAAAAAAACAGGTTTTATGATTTCAGAAGGGTTTCACTAGCGTCTCCCTCAACACTAGCTAGCGGTCGGCGGTAATCAAAGTGCAATAAACGGCGGCGGCCATTTTTACCGTCGCTTCCAATCAAATCCGTCTGTTATTGATGGAAAGAAACAGAGAAATCCAACCTTTAATTTGAATTTTTTTTTTTTTTTTGAATTTTTTGTGTGGGGAAAACAGAAACAGGCCCAAAGCATCACTGGTCCTCCTCCATGCTTTCCTACATATCGCTCCTAATCTAAATATGGACGTTTTCTGCAAGCTACTTCCTGTTTTATTAAGACCAACACAAACTGCCCTTACTGGAATTACATGTTTTCTTGTCTTTCCCATTTTGAAAAGTGGCTAACTGTCAGAATTTCATTGTTGAATTAAAGTTTCTATTTCTAGGAATTGGTAAAGGAGTCAAATTTGTTAAGTGTATTTTTTGTTTTAGGGAATACTAGAGAAACGATCCCACAGCATCACAGATCCTTTACCGTACTTTAAAATATGCTTTTATTTGTAGAAATGGACAAGTTGCAGTTATACAAGAATCAGGGATTAATTATTACCAAATATTCCCAAATACACAATTAAAAACATGATTTATAATTTTGTTTTCTGTCAATTTTGTAAAAATAATTTCTTAACATTGAAATCACAACTAAATGTGTTTAAATTAAAGGTTGGATTTTTCTCTGCAGCAATAAGAGATTAATTTAAAGTCATGAATATAAACCAGCAGTGCCAATAAAACGGTCTGTTAAAAACCAGAATGTTAAATCGTTTCAGGTTGTTGATTTTTCTAGAAATTCTGGTTTCTGCTGAAATCAGCCGTCTTTCAGTCGCATTTAGTTTTGCTACCTTATTGCGCTCGATGCAATAGTCTTGATATGATTTACCGTGTAAACATTTCCCTTTTTTAAAAAGAAACGTGCCTACTTTCAGCTGTTTGCACAAGTCTTAGTCTGTTGTGAAGAGACGAAGTAGAGTAGGGAACAAAGATATCTCATAGTACTTAAAGCATAATATAATAAAATTATATTTAATATATCAGCATGATATAGAACTTTATTGAAGCCATATTTTGTTGACAATCTTATGCGAAATGCAGGGCTAGATTGATGAAAAACGAATGTGAAAAACGGAGCAACTCGTTACCAAACGACCAAAAATATCCAGATTAAAGGAACAAAATTCATATTTTTTTTCAATTAAAGTCTTTAAATTTTCCAAAAACAGCGCAGCTACTCTTCACCTCAAGTGACTTTTATTTTATTTTATTGGTATCAGGAACCAAAGATATTCAGCGACCGACCAAAACTGTTTTAAGAAGCTAAAACCAAAAAAATATGGCCAAAGTGCTCCAGTAAAAACAGGAAGCTTTAGATCATTAGGGATAAAAATGAAGGAAAAACATTTAAACCGTTTATTTACATGGAGGATTATAAAATAAAACCTTTTAGATGTGAAAAAGTCGAGTTTTATCAGTTTGTTGGATTGTAACTCGCTCAGTTTTCACCTGTTTTTCTGTTTACATGTTGCATTGTGTTTTTCCCAGTTTTATCACCCTGTTTGTTTTAATTTATGCAGTATTTTAAAGAGTACTGCTGCGTTCTGTACGGCTGTGTGCTCTAAAAACATTTTATTTGTTATACTTAGGTTTTTATTTTCACAGAAATAAATTCCTTTGTTTTGAAATCATTGTCTTTGTCTGTTTTTATGATTTTATCCCTCCTTCGTCTTTGTCACCTCATTTGTTTTCTATTCTCCTTTTTTTGTTTTTATTACCCAGAATCCTCATTCACTTCCTCCTGCATCATCACACGTTTTCTGTCCATTTGTCACAGAAACGATCAATAATTCGCCATAATCAATATCAATGACGTCTTTCAAAATTCACATGTGAATATATTTAATTTGCATAGTATATTATGTGAAAAAAATGTTTTAAAGCTTTAATTTGTGATATATAGCATAAATATATTCCATAATATAAATATTTTTTGGTGAAGAAAAACTTTTCAACAAAATATTTAAAGTATTTGGAAAAATTGCTACTCAAGAACCGTTTGATCTTAACAAATTAGTTAATTGGAAAAAATAAAAAATAGTTATACGCATATAAATTAGAATATATTTTAATATTATTGAAAAGTTCCTTTATTTCAGAAACTCAGTTGACTAAATAAAACGGTATTTTCAAGCCTTTATTTATTAATTGTGTTGATTTTCAGACTTTTTTCTGACATTTATCATTAGAATATGTTACATCAACCAAATAAAAAGTTTTTAATGTAGAAATTAAAATTATGCTTTGATCTTATTCTCTAAAGATACTTCTATAAATGCGCCACATCGTTGTTCTTGTATTTTTATTCCATTTACTTAAGCAACCAGAGTTGAGAAATCCAACAAAGTTGTACTCAAGTAAACAGCATTTTTTAGTGCTATTAGTATTTATTTTTACTCAATAAATAAGTGTTATGGAAAATACTGTTAAAGTGAAATCCATTCAGTGTGTTGGTGATCTTGTGTACGGTGAGGCCAAGCGGCGTAAAAATGACTTTCAGACGGTTATGATTCTAGAAAACAAAGTTCAAGAAATACATTTTTACATAATACTGGTTACTATGACTTCCAGAAATGTAGCAGAAATCTCTGAAAAGATGTGAAAGGTGTAAACACTTTGGGAGAAAAAATGGGTTTTTTGTACATTTTAATAAAAAAATTACGACAAATTATTAGAGCCATCCTAAGATGAAACAATATATATATATATTCTAGAATAAGGTCATAATATAGCCAGAATAAAGTTGTAATATTGGCTTTATTCTCAAAATATTGACATTTTTCCAATAATGCTGATCTTATTGTCATAATTTTATGACTTTATTCTAGTAATATTATTTTTCAACATGGCCCCAAAACTCCGTTAAAAATACTTTGCAATTATCAGAGGAGTTACATTTATTGGCATTCCAGCTATCAAGCTTGTATTTTAATTACTTTATAGCTTTGATAACTTTGAGCTCCAAGCCTGAACTTTGACTAGGCTCCTCGGAAACGGTAATATTACCTCCAGCTAGAAGAAAAGTATTAAAACTGAACATTTTCTCCAAACCGAACATGTTGATGATGTTTTGTATTTTCCAGAACAGGAAAACAGGAAATGGCAAAGATTCTGTAAGATATAAATTTAAGTTAAAATATATGATACAGACAATCAGAGGTGGGTTTTACTTTTTCTCAAGTAAAAATAAAACAATTATTTAAAGATTTTCTACAAAACTAATCATAATGTTTGCTGTTTTGGTTCGTTTACCCATCAAATTATCAGCTTTTTGTTTTCAGCAGAGCAGTTTTGGTTTGTGAGGGACTGACTGAGACCACAGACAGGTGGGTAATCACACACCTGCAGAGGTACGGCAAGCCATCAACTCACATTATGGCAAGTTGTTGATGTGCAAAATAAGAAGGAAAATATTGTAAAATTACCGTCAAAAATCACCAGAATTCCACATTTAAAACGATACTTTTGCTGCTTTTGTTTTTGTTTTTGACGTGCTATAATTTTTATAACTTTTTGTACTTAATTTGCACATCAACACCCGGCAGTAATGATCAGTTCACTTATGCTTCTACAAATGCTTGGATTTAAACGCAGGTCTAAAAATTCTTTATAGAGAACGATAAAATTCAGATTCAGATCAAATGATGGTTTCCGCATCAATGAAGTGGGATTCAGATGACTAACCTTTTCTTTGTCTTTGAGCTTTATAACACTCCTCTGCAAATAATACTTTTAAAAAACCTGTTGAGGTCTGAACATGAGAACGGGCCCCAAATCAAGTTCTGCTTAAGGCCCCATATGACTTTGGACCGGCCCTGTGATTACAGAACAATAAATTCAGGCAAAAAGAAAATAAAACTTATTAGCAGTAATTTAACTTATATAAATTACTGCATGTAATTTATATAATAAGGTAAAGTTATTCCAGTGACAATATCCACGGCCTTATTTTAGAACAAAGCTTGTCTACAAACAAGAGGTCTCACTCGAACATAAATGTGAGTAAAGGAACCAGAGATTTTACTCAATTAAAAAAATACTGTGCAGTAAAACTACTCAGATTTTTTATTCAAAAAGTTACTCAACTAAGTGTAACTAGTCACAATCCGCCTCTGCAGACTGATTTGTAGCCTACTTCGTGTTGTAATACAGGTTCAGATTAAGTGTCAGAAAGTGATCAGAAAACCTCATAAATTTAAATTCATGATTTAAGAAGGGGAAGTGATTACTTTGGGTAGATTTGGATCATTTTTCCTCTTTAATGATAATTTATAAACTCCGTTTTGTATCTATCCAGGTTGATTTTCTCTTATTAAAATTTGAAAGAAAGAAATTAACAGAAGAAATTGGTTGTGGATGGAAACACTGTTTTTGTCTGTATATGTGGAAAAAATAATACTCTGAAAAAAATAACTGAAAAAGTCAGAAACTTTTAAATGTAAAATACATTAGAGCCTTGAATAATCTTTTTAACGCACTGCAAAAGTACAAAAGTTTACAAAGTATTTGCCTGGTTTATAATCCAAATATTTTAACGCACTTGAAATTTAAAAATGTGATCTTAAAAGTAACTTTTCAGCAAGATATGCGCTTATTTTAACTCAGTAATTCTTTAATATTGATTGTAAAAAATGCTAATTCCACTGACATTTTTCCCATGTTATAGTCGAATAATCTGCTGGTGGAACTAGAACTGGGTTGCTAGGTAACGGGCTTGGCTTGGCTGAGGTTGCTAGGTAACGGCACAGTGGAACTAGCACTTTTTCATCAATATGAAGGAATTAAATAAGCTCCTATTTCTTACTGAAGTTACTTGTAAGTTAGTTTTGTCTTATTTAAATTGCACCAAGATATTTGCACTAGAAACTAACCAAAGATATTCAGTAAGATTTTGTGTTTTTGAAGTGGGATGGTCTTGATTATAAAGTTGCTAATGAATAATCCACTTAGTATTAATACCACTAATCAAGGTAAAGGTTCTGGAGTGATCAGGTTCTGCTTTACAGACTGGATCTTCTTTTCCAAGTCACTGTTATTCATCTTAAAAGTAAAGTGTATTCATTCCTGTGTTTTCTGAGCCACCAGAGCTTTTTGGGTTTTTTTCAGCCCAGTTTCTCTCGTCTCTCCTTCAGTCCAAAGAGCTCCAGATAAAGCGCCAGTTCCAGGACACCTGTAAGATCCAGACCCGGCAGTACAAGGCCCTGCGGAACCACCTGCTGGAGAACACGCCCAAGTCGGAGCACAAGGCGGTTCTGAAGCGGCTGAAGGACGAGCAGACCCGGAAACTGGCCATCCTGGCCGAGCAGTACGACCACTCCATCAACGACATGCTGTCCACTCAGGCTGTGAGTCGCTTCCCTTCCCACAGAACCCAGAACCCGACCAGAGGCGGTTCTCTGGGTTTAGAACACGGCCCAGGGCCAAAACCAGAAAGACACAAGTCGAGTTTCCACCAAAAACTCTCAGAAATTCTGAAATTTCAGAAATTTTCTTGAAAAATCTTGGAAATTTCTGAGCTTGAGAAGTTGAAAAATTATTACAAACAGCTTGAAGATATTCTAGAAAAAATTTTGAGATTCATCTCAGAAATTTTCTAGGATTCTTTTATTTTATTTCAGCATTTCAAAAGTCTAATATTTTTACTTTTTGGAGGTTTTCTGAGTTTCAACTCTGAAATTCCCATGATTTTACTTTTAAAAAATCAGAGATTAATTTCAAATTTGAGGGTTTTTTTTCTTTTTTCTTTGTTGCAAAGGACCTTTGTGATTTTGATGTGGCCCAAAATGAAAATGTGTTTGACACGCCTGGTTTACAGAAAAGTTCAGAGGCAGCAGCGTCTGGAGTCAAGCTTCATATTTCAATTTAGCAGCACAGTTTCACTAAAACTTCATATAACTTTTCATATGTAGCACAGCTATACTGCGAGTTTGTCTTAAAGCTGATCTATTAACTATTTTTTACATCTTAATTTTTCCCTTTGGGTCTCGAATGCTTCTCACATACTGTAGATCTAAAATGCTTATATTTGTTTACTTAGATAAATTAAAAGATTTTAAAAGTTTAAAATTATTTTATTTTAGATTTAAAGAAATTTGCAAGTTTACCTTGAAAAAGTGCAACAAATAATCTTCATTGTTTATTGTGTTACCATAGTAACAATCTAATCTATTGTTAAGAGTTTGATTTTCTATCTTTTTAAGAAAAAAAAGCATAGATTGGGATCCACTAAACCTGAATTTATGGACCCCAAATTAAGTTCTGCCCAGGGCCCCATATGATCTTGCACCAGCCCTGTTCAAGGCAGTTTAAAGGAGAACAGATGGATCCCATTCGATTCCAGTTTAGGGCATCAGTTGGGATTAAATGCCCCACATTGTAATCTACACATTTTAATCTGATTTAAATCCATCACAATTCAACAGTAAAAAGCAGAAATTAATTTCATTTGACATTTTCTCCGCCCTGGATCCTTCAGGAGCGCTCCCACCTTCATCTTCGTCGTCATGCAGAGACAAAGCTTTGGGTTTTTTCCTGAATAATTTATTGTGCGAGAGCTGAAGAGGGGGAGGAAACTGTAATTACCTCACAGGGCAGCGCGTCATTTAAGCTCAGTAAGACAAATCCCTGCTGCCCTTGTTGTTGCCTCCAGTCAAGCTGAGCAGAAATATGAATAACCTCTGAGGTCAAAAACATTTTTATTACTGAAACGCTGCAAGAAGACATAACGTGTGTCTATTAGTCACACAAATCTAACAGATACATTTTAGAGCTTCCAGACTTTCTGACCAATTGCAATATCTGATTATTATTGGTTGATTTTTAGTAAATTATTATTTATTTTGACTTTTGTCAGTTTAAAGTTATTTCGGTTATTAAAGGAGGCATACCATTAATTTTGTCTTTTTGTTCTCGTCTCTTGTTTTGACTCAGCAAAAACCCAAAAACTTCAAAACCAAAAATTCAAAACCAAATTTTTGGTTTTAAAGATTTAATTTTTGGAAATTCTGGATTTGTTTTCCACCAATGAACTCTTTGGGTTCCTGTAGTTCAGAGTGATGTCAGCGCAAAAAGGGCGGCCATTTTGTTTTACAACTTTTATTTGATTGGACTAATTTCTCCAGACTACTTTTTTTTTATTGCAAGAATAAAGTAATAAGAAAATTAAAAGAAAACAGTCGTACATAAATAAAGTTGAAATAATGACAATAAAGTCAAAATATTACTAGAATATAGTTATAATATTAGGAGGATAAAGTTGTAATTTTATAAGAACGCTGATAACATTTAAATGAGGAATGTTAGGCACCTTGTGAAATACTTCTAAAACTTTAAACTTATACTCTGCTATAAGTTTACAAATAATACTTAACAGAAAAACTTTATCTTTCCAACATCAGCACAGAATATCCTCATTGATCCATTTGAAGAATCCAAATGTGCATAAAGTCTGGACATTAACACAAAAAAACTACAAAATAAAGACATCATTTTTTAGAAATTTGAGAAGAAGTCATTCTACAGTTTTATTTTCCAGTCAACACCTTTCAGCTACATAAGCAAAAAATGTTCTAATTTGTTTGTTACAAGCTCAAATAGCTGACTGCAGATATAACATGTTTGACTGTAAATATGAAAAAATGCAAAGTATTGTGGGTATTTATCTTCTAATCTGACGGGAATCTTGAATTCTGCAGTTGAATCTTAACTAAGTTTAAAGTTTTGCCCTTTTTTCCTCCGTTCTGTTTTATTCCTCAGAATAAATTTTGCGTTCTTAACCCGACTCTCTCCGTCTTTTCCCTGCTAGTTGCGGTTGGACGAGACTCAGGAGGCGGAGTACAAGGTGCTGCGGATGCAGCTGCAGCAGGAGCTGGAGCTGCTCAACGCCTATCAGAGCAAGATCAAGATCCACACCGACACGCAGCACGAGAGGGAGGTGAAGGACCTGGAGCAGAGGGTGTCCATCCGCCGCGCCCTGCTGGAGCAGAGGGTCAGCCACAAGCATGAGCAAAGCCTATGAGCATGGAACGCGCCGTACACGCTGTAGAATGGAACGTAATGCGCCGTAGAGCGTAACGCACGTTCTACGTGTAGAACATAAAGCGCCAGAGAAAATCAAGCTCTGGAAAATCATCTAAAAGTCAACTGAATATTATTTTTCCTCGAGTATTTGGCCCATTGTAGGTAGAAAAAAGCAGTTTTTCTACCTGCAAGTCCGAATGCAGTTGATGACATATAAGACACAAAATTCTGAATATAACTGGCGCCACCAACATGAACATCATTAGCGGTTGGGATTTGGGATGGGTTTTTTTGGAGTTGGGCGAGTTTTACTTTGCGTTTGGGTTCTTAACTATCAGACCTGGCAACCCTGCCCTCTTTGCGAACCTTGACAGGAGCCTAAACCCCAGAATGTAAAACATGTTGTTGTTTTCGCAGATCGAGGAGGAGATGTTGTCCCTGCAGAACGAGCGCTCTGAACGCATCCGCACCCTGTTGGAGCGGCAGGCCAGCGAGATCGAGGCCTTCGACTCGGAGAGCCTCCGCCTGGGCTTCAGCAGCTTGGCGCTGACCGGCATGCCCGGCGACGCCTACGCCAAGCAGGGCTACTCCAACGCCCAGCCGTCCGGCTCCCGCTCCGCCGGCCACTGGAGCCACGGCGTGCACCAGCAGAACATGTCGTCGCAGCAGCTGTCCCGCCGCAGCCACAACAGCAGCAGCAGCAGCGGCATCGGCAGCGGCGCCAGCGACCGGAGGAGCGAGTCGTCCTCCTCTTCCTCCCACGGTTTGGGGATGGCTCTGGGGCACGGGCGGGACGGCAGGGACATGCACCACTCATCCCGCTCCTCCGCCTCCTCTTCCTCCTCCTCCTCCTCGTCTTCCTCCCACCACCAGCGCCACCACCTGCCGCAGCACTACCACCACCAGAGCACGCCGCAGCTCTACCGGGAGCGGGAGAGAGAGCGGGAGAAGGAGAGGGAGCGGGAGTGGGCCGGAGTGCGAGGCTCCGGCGGTGACCTGGCCCACCCACACCCCCTGCCCTTCTCCCATCACCTCCCCTCTCGCTCCTCCTCCCAGTCCCTGGCCATGCTTCCTCCCCCTCCACCGGCTCCACCCTCCATCTCCGGCCCTTCGTCCTCCTCGTCTTCCTCCTCCTCATCGCAAGGCGGGATATACGGAGGCGGAGGGCTGGCGGTTCGCGGTACCCCCAACCTGATGGCCCTGAGGAACAGCCCCCAGCCGCTGAGGAGGACGGCGTCCGGCGGCGGGCCTGGAGGCGCCGGCGGCAGCGACGGCGTCCTGAGTCGAAGCACCTCGGTCACTTCGCACATCTCCAACGGCTCCCACCTCTCCTACTCTTAGGAGCCTTCAGAGGTGCGGCAGCGATGAAGGCGAAGGTATCTATCACAGGCTGCGTCTCTATAGATAGTTCCCACAAGACCCGACCGGAAGAAAGTTCCCCCGGAAATCCGCCATATTGGTAGGCAACCGGTGAACAGTAGCTGTGTTTCCATTACAAATCTGGGTACAAATTTGTCGATATTCTGCTGATAAATAAAAAAAAACACAAATTTCACGATAGCAGTGTTTCTAGTAAATAAGAAATTAAATTCAAATAGAAGCTTGTTCACGCGATAAGTTATTACTTATGACTTATCGCATCGTTACTTAAGACGCGATAAGCAACTATTAATGATGTCAAGAGTTACATGAGATATATTCATGGCACTAGCGCTCATTTATCAGCCAATCAAAGGAGATGTTGGCGTCTTAGTCAGGCGTTGGAGCAACAAACTCCTTATAGTTGGGAGCAGCTCAGCGTGTGGCGTTTGGGGGAAATTGGAATCTATGATTTTACAGAACTGCTATGAGTTCAAACACGTTCTAATGACACAGCTTTTTATGAACTGTGTGATGCAACAAAAACAGAAATAAATCGTCCTCCTACCGCTTTCTGTCGTCATCTTCAACGTTTCTGCCAGTAATAACATCCAATATTCATCACAAAAGTCGAGTGATGCACAAAGTATTTTCATTGCAGTTTTCAAAATACATCTATTTCAGTACGGCCAAAAAAATCCACCTCATCCTAGTGCAAAACTTTATCAGAAAACATTTTACTGTGTTTCCATTAACGAGTTTATTTTCAAAATTCCAATTTGGGCAATTTTATAGTTACTGGAAATGCAGCTACAGAAGCAGCAGTAGGTTTGTTGTGATAATAAATTTTCCTGGACAATAAAGTGGAAATCATTGCGATAAATAATAATACTGTCGTATTAAAAATGTTCTCAAAATGCCATTTTGGTCAAGATTCAGGAAGAAAAAAATCAACTGTATAGAGAATCGCAAATCCTGGTCCTGGGAATATTGAATCTATTCAGAATGCTCAAAAATCATTTTTTAAAATGTGTTTCTAGAAACAACCAATCAGAGCCAAGAGGTGGGTCTTAGCGTTGTCAATCATGCCTGTGTGCAAATTCTGACTTTTTTTGTCTGAATTATGACATCTAGTCTTAAAATTCAAATCTACCAGATGAATTTGGGACAGGCTAAAGCGCCGGTTTACAAATCTTGTAACAAGAAAGAAACATTTATGGGATTATTTTCATATGCTAACTGCATAATTGACATACACCTAAGAATGTTTATTTATTTGGATTCTGACAAAGATAGACACCAAATTTTGTTTTTTTGGCATAAATGTATTTATTTTCCTATCTACAATGGCCAATGCCGTCTTTTAACTTATTTCATTTTTTTTGTTGACCCTAATCCTCTTCCATAATTACGGTTATTGACTGACGTTGTCACAGTTTGCTTAATTTTAGAAACGTTTGAAAATATCCTTACCGCTAATAAAGTGATCAGAAGCCTTCTGTTTCCTCTGGATATCAGCAAGTTTGCTCACATTCACAGGTCGTTTACTGTCTTATCGCCTTTGTTTTTACACCCTTGAATTAAACGACCACCATCGCCGTTCTCTCACTGAATCGGAAAGCTGCTTCCCGTACTATCAAAATGGCGGCATAGCACCTGGATGTAGGAGGTGTGACGTCATGCGGGAACTATCTATACTCCGTTTACCACCTTTCTCTGTCTTCTGGACAGATTTCAACTCCTGGAACTGTTGAGATGCAGAACTTTGTGCACAAAACGTCCCAGAGGTCACGATGAAGGTCAAACCGGGGTTACCGAGCTGCATCCTGCCTCTTTAGACTCAGGGTGGGTAGAGAGGGTTTCTCCCATTCTCACGGATATAACAAGGGGAGGAATGTAACCACCTGTGTCACCACTGGATGATGGTGGTGCTAGACGTTTCTGTTCAGTGTTTTTATCTCTGTTACTGTATGAAAATGTAAGGCAGGATGTGTGACGGGGGAACGTTTGGCCTTTTTTCCTCCTGCGGCTGCAGAAACGGCAGCCGTGTCTCAGGGTTCCTACACAGCCTGGAGATTATTTTTATGGAGATGAGCGATGGAAAGGTTTGGGAACAGATGAAGAAATAAGAGAGTATGGAAAGATATTTGTATTTATTCCATATCCCATTGTTGAATCAAGGTTGCATCATACAATCATCTTCAATTTCTTTCTTTTGTTTTCCATTATTCCTTCTTTCCTCTGTTCATTCATTTCCCTTCCTTCCATTTTTTCCATCCTTTCTTCATTTAATTGTTTTTCTTCTTGCTTTCCTTCCTTCCTTTCATTTATTAATTTCTGTTTATTCTTCTAAACTGGGTCAAAACGGACTGCGGCCTCTTGAATCTGCCTTGGGTTTGAGCTTAAAGCTGTGTAGAAACCCTGCTGTCTTCTTCTATGATGTTCTGTTCTGGAATGGAGAAAGAAAGAAGACATGGGAGGACAAAAAGGAAAATGTTTTTGTTTTCTGAAACAAAAACCAGAGATGAAATTCAGAAAACATTTTTAAACTGCTGTTATTTTTATTTCTAACTGTGTAAAAACACAAAAACAATTTGCTTGGAACGTCACCAATGCCTTCTAGGGGTTCTTAAAGGGATGTTGTGCCATCCACTTTTTATTGTTGTTATTATTATTATTATTAATTTATTTACTGAACTGAAAACAGAATGTTTGTAAAGTAAAGAGACTCTTCCATAAACGCATCGTGGACGAGGAACGTGTATAAAACAAAGCTTTCTGGCATCGATGACATACTGAATATCTCAATATAAGTGTCACTCCAGTGCATGACATAGATGTACATAAAATAGAAAAAAAAAATGAACAAACACATTGAACAGTACTGTATCCGTCCCAGTTTACCGCATTTAGAATCACTTGTCCCAGTTTGTTTTATTTTTAACCTTTTACTGTAGATATTTATGGGAATATTAAGAACAGAAATCGTTTGGTTTTATAGATGAACAAAGACAATGATAGTAATTTTTTTATATACTCCAAAGTTGAACTCCAGCTGCATTTTTTTCTATAGGTGTCGATATTACCATAACTAAACCTGGTGTAATCGTTGTCGTGATCATGTTCACGTTTTTCCTTGCGAGAAGCGAAAAGGGGGCCACTGTTTGCTGTAAAAACATAGAACTATAACAGTAGCTGATGAATCTGTTGCATTGTCAGGTGTGGTGTGTCTAAGATATCAATGACTATTAATAAGGGGATCGTTAATAACTGTTAATGATTTATGTACGTGTGTCGAGCGGTAAAGTCTAGTTATAATGCCACTTTCTTTTTATATAAAAAAAAAGACTAACGACTATTTAAGATAAAAGGACACTCCAAGCAAGCCACCCCGCCTGACCTCTGACCCCCTTCCTTTGGACTCTCTTTGCAGAAAAACGACAATAAAAAAATAATCTATATATATATATATATATAGGCCACTGGAATGTAAACACTGGTTTACTTTTGTTTTTTTTGGGTTTTGCGGGGATCAAACTGCCGAAGGATGCAGCATGCAGGCAGTGGACAGAAAGACGGAGGGATGACGGGACGGGCCCCCGACTGAGCTGCTGTGGCCCCCAGATCCTTCACAGCAGCCCGTCTGAACCAATCAGTGTTCACGCAAAGGCTTTTATTTACTACTGTGGGCATGACGCTCTTTTGTTTTTGGTTTGATAAGAAGAAGAAGAAGAAGGAGGAAGATAATCACCCTGCAGTATGTATGACTCAGAAACACCAGCTCAAGACAACGCCCCTCTGTATAACACTAATACTTTATGCTCGGTTGGAATCTCAGTGCATGCGGAAACTCCTTGTAAAAACTAAGACTCTGCGGGCTTTGGGACGGCGTGGTCGTCGGTGTGGTTGCTTCTTAGCCTCCCGCTTCGGAAAAGGACATCGCAGGCTCATCGAGTCGAGGATTTTTTGGGGCGTTGGGGGTTTTATTGGGTGGGGAAGGGGTGAGATTAATCACTGGACATAAGCTTGAGGAGGGAACACAAGATGGGTTCATGTGTGTTGTTGGAAATGGGAAACAAGGAGTGGATTTAAAAAATGATTTAAAAAAAGATAATAAATTGATATTAACACATTAACTTGGTTTTACGTTTTTCATTTAAAATGCATTTCACATGTTTTTAACAACTTAAATGTTTTTTTGGTGTCTGGAAAATGAGTTGTTTCAAAAACTTCCTGATTGTTGAGTGACATTTGACGGGCTCTCCATCGTTACCTAGCAACCACAGTGGAACTCCAGCACGTTTGGTCAGCTGGTTTTGGACATTTCTGACAATCTCCAAATTTCTTTAGGCAGAAATTTCCTTTTTTTTCTATCTACAACAGCCGTAAAACGTAGTATGCGAGTCTGCTTTAGTTTCAGAAAGTTGCTAAAGTAAATATGTGTGCAATACAATCAAACATCAGATGGAGTAATAAATTTGTGTTTTCCATCAGTTTTGAACAGACCAATAAGAGAAATGATCCCACCATTGATAACATAAACATGTTACAGTCCAGTTAGTCTGCAATTTTCTACTGAAGTATTTAGTTTGAAGTAAAGAATCTTCGAACTAAATTATGACAGCTGTTCAGTAAGGGAATTTTAAGTGTGAGGAAAATATCTCATTTTATAGCAAGTAATTAATATCAATATGTTGAGCTTTGTAGATTTACATTTTAACAGAGAGAGAAGCATTTTCTTTTTACGTATTTTGGTTTGGATCCTGGGTGAAGGTGTTTGGATTAATCCACAATTTTGATATCGATTTAAAGTTTTGATAATATACCAAGTATTGGATTGATACTACCATGGTAAGATTTATATTTTTGTTTTAGATTACCTATTAAAATATTTAATTTTTGTATTCTAGTCTCTTAACTCAAAAATTTTACTTTGATTTGCACTCAAATTATTTTTTTTACACTGAGGAAAAAAAGAACATAAATTTGTTCTGTTCAATAATATCGATACCAAATATCATATCGGATTGATAAGATGGTAAGATTGATACTTTAGTTTGAGATTTGTTTATAAACTTTTATCTTATTTTGTTGTAGTTTCAACTCTTCCTCAAACAAGATTTTGTTTTAATTTTCTGAAATAAGACTTTATTTAGGAAAAACGACACAAATTTGTTTAATTCTGTTGTTTGTTTATCATGTTAATGTTAAAGTATTTTGTGGATAGATATGAACATTGTTTGGATTCTACGGTTTTAACAATATAATGCAAAGGTAAAAGCAAAAAACATCTAAATGTCTGATATTTTTAAAATATCAAAATATATTGGTATCGGTAAAAGGGGCCCTGAATTTTGTATCGCACACCTACAGTTTATTTTATTTTTAACATTATGCTAATATGTTAAAATATTTTGTAGACACCTATAAACTTTATCCAAATTGTGTCCTATGTTTTAGCAAAACAATTCAAAGAAAAACCCACAACCGCATCAAAAGGTCAGAAATCTGATAATATATCAAACTTAAATAATAATAAGCATCGATATTAGCCTTGTATTTACTTAGCATTGGATTGATACCAAAATATGCAGTGTCACACACCTCTAGTGTGTGATGTATCACACACTATACCTCTAGTATAGTGTTTAGAAAATACTTTAAGATATTAAAGTATTTTGTAGACACTTTTAAACTTAATCCAAATTATGTCCACAGAAACACCTAAAGGTCAGGAATTCAATAATAAAAGTATTTATTATCTGCGACATTAACCCTGCATTTACACGGTGTCAGATTGATAGAGAAATATGCAACATTGCACCTTTAAATTGTGCAGCGATTTTCTTTCAAGGCGCCCCATACAGGTTGCCACTCTGGGTGGAGAGCCAAGTTTAAACCGTTGGTAATATAAAAATGGCATCCTGTTCATTCTTTCTGGGGGGTTTTAGCTGTAAAACTCTAGTTTTTAATCCCGTTGCTCTTATTTTCACTATAGATAATTTTTTTTGTTGTGTTTTAACTCCTGAGCTGCTATTGTGCTGCAACAACAGTCTGACATCATTATTACAGAGCAACTGGGAGGATCTGTGCGCATTGCCCTTTAAAATGTGTCTGTCATTCCTCGGCTAATGGAAAGTCGCTCTGCTTGTTTTCCCCGTTGCAGATTTGCTCGGTCTATCCAGAGGGGTGGGGGGGGGGGGGGAGAGAGCATTTTCCGTCGGCCGACAATCCAGGAAGGAAGGGGAGAGGACAACGAGGACGGAAATAACAAGCAGCAGGAGGAGGAGGGTGTCCAAAAAGGAAACTCTACCCCTTTAAGAGCAAGTGGGACATAGCGGTGCGAGAAAAAGGAGAGGAGGGGGAGAAGAAAGAGGAATTAAAAAAGAAAAGGAAGAAAGAGACAGGGAGGGAGGAGGGAGAGCGGGCGATAAAAAAAGAAAGATGACATCCTCGCAGCTGAACGGCCGAGGTGGAGCGGTAGGCTGCGGCCCGGCGAGAGCGCCGCTCGCCGGGGTCAGGGCCTGAATCCAGCAGCGAGGCTTCGACCAAACACCCGACCGGCCTGCCGCGGCTTCGGAAATCGGAACAAAATAGACTCATATATATATAAAAAAGCAAAGCATGACCTGCTGTTTTGACAGATATTACAACTCATATTCGTTCTCCTGCGTGAAAAGCAGCATTTATTTCACTGTTTTGTGCGCGACGCTGAAGAGTGAAACTGCAGCGGCTCGGTTATTAGTATTTACTACTATTTTTGGTTGTTTTCAGGCAATTCCTGCGGCCTGATTCCTGCGTGTTTAGCGAGGTTTGGGGTCATTTTTGTGTTCGTAAACTATTAAAGTTTAAAACAGGAGACGAGCAGGCCGTTCCTGGACTGGGCCTGCTCCACCTCTGCAGCCTGCGTTAGTCCCAACAGCTGCGTGCGTCTCAACCCACAGCTCTACCTCAATGAGAAAACCAGATTTCAGCACACGGCTTTGGCTTTGTTCGCGCTTTACGACAGAACCGGGGAGCCCATCGCTCCCGCTGCGGGCCGGGCCTCCGTCCGCGTCCCGATCGCCACCGGACGGGCCGATCCGAGCCATGCAAAGGTGGATCCCCACGACCTCAACCAGGAGCTGACTTCATAATCTCCACCGCTGTCTGTGGCGCAAAATGGATGCTGCTTGGAGCAATTTTCTCTTCCAGGTAGGCTTTTTGCGGGCCTGTTTTTGCGTTTTCTCCCCCTGCTGCTTCCACGCCACACACGCAGGCCCAGTCTGTGTCATCCCTGCCTCGCTCACATCTTTTTGTTTCTACCTCTGCAAGATAAATGCTGTGACTTGTGTTTACATTTGGTGATGGCCTTCTCCTTGCTCCTCCAGAGTACTCCCACCCAAAACCAAGTGGAGGGGAGCCTCCAATCAGAGCTCATGCAAGTGCATACGAGTTCTCCCCAGACCCCACCCACAGAGCACATGGTGCAGCCTCCTTCCACTGTGGACACCACGGCTCTGAGTGAGGAACCCCTGCCTGGTGAGAGACACGGCAGCTCAGCCACACCTGAGTGGGTTGAGGTGGATAAACAACCTGAAGACAGCCGGAGAGAGAGAGGGAGGGTTGCTCAAAACACGTTGACAATTTCAGCTGGGTGCCTTTTATTATGATAGAAATGTGAAGATGTAATTGGGACCGCAGTTAATGACTATTTTAGGAATTGATTAATCGTTTATTCATGCGATTAATCGATTAAAAATGGCGCATTCTGTAGATATTTTATTTAACCACTTATGCATTTTTATAGAATCTTATTTTAATTGCAGTTCAGGCTGTGGTGTGGCGCTAAATGGTTTATTTACAACAATTATTTTAGTAATCAATTAATTATTCTGACGATTAATTAATTTAAAATGGCACATGCCATAGATTTTTCATTTAAACACTTAAGCATTATTTCACAATAATTAAAATTCATTTTATTGTCTAAAGTAACTTTAATTAAACAAGCTTTGTTTTAGTAAATCTGAACTGGATGAAACTAAAACTTGCCACTTGAGGAGTTTAGGCTATTTTTTTTATCCTGAAAGCAAAATGCATATAGTTTTGGTTTATTTTCTGAGCTGAGTATGTTGGGTTGTAATACAACTTTGTTCACGAAATATGACTATTCTCCTGTTATTTAGACTTTATCCTTGAACGAGGTTATTTATTCTCACAAATGTATTTATTTTTTCTTAGTATGTCCCCGACACACTGTTGTAGTTTTCTGTTTCACCTGAATTAAAATGCTAGAAAATGCAGCAGTTTTGCTTCAAAAATGACACAAAATTCAGAATTGGGTCTTTTAATGGTGAACTTCACCTGAAAGGCTGTGACAGACCCTGAGTTTCTCTTCTTCTTCTTCCCCCTGGTTCCTCCAGAGCCGGTGAAGCCAGCGCCTCGGCCGGCCCGCGTGCAACACATCTGTGCCATCTGCAACAAGCAGTTCAAGAACAACTACAACCTGCGGCGGCACCAGTCGGTCCACACTGGGGTACGCATGAAGGACAGGGCCAGAGTGCAGGCGGAGGGAGCAAAGGAGGGAGCCGCCGGCCAGGTGGTGGCGGCGGCGGCGGCCCCGCCGGCCATGGCGGTGGGGGCCGGAGGGAGGGCGGAGAGGCCCACTGTTCCCCTCTCCCTGCTGCACCTCTCCGTGCCTCCCCCTCTCGCCCCTCCCGGCGTGCTGGCGGGCGCCCAGCAGCCTCCCCTGGGCGGTCAGGATGGCGAAGGGGTTGCCATGCCAAACGTCATGGCTACTGTTAACCCTCATGCTCCGCCTCCTGCTGCTGTCGTCATGGCCACAGGGGCGACAGTACAGGTGGGTCAGGGCCTTGTGAGAGACGGTTGTCGTCAACCCCCGAGCCTTCGAGAGTGTTGTTTCTTAAGCTGCCTTCGTCACGACGATCTTTGAATTTGTCTCCTGAGTTTGTTTTTGGGAGAAATCCCTGAGCGCTGATTGGTTGAGGGGCGATTTCAGTCCCCTGTTTAAGAAACAGTTCGCTCGAAGTAGGGCTGGGCGATATGGCTTACAAATAAAACCTCCTAAAGAATGGAAGAAAAGTCTAAGATTTGTTTTCATACCAGAAACAATTTTAACTTTTCTAAAAAATTAAGTGGGAAATAGAAAATATTTTCAAAAGGTGGCTTTTATTTCAGTCATCCCTTCTGTAAGTTGTATTACGGAGTATCAGGGCCAGGCTACGAAAATGTTTCTTTAAAGTGGACTTATTTTACATAATTCACCTTTTGCATGTTTTCATACTTCATCTAAAAGCATTAAAAAAAATACCCAGCTGTCTTGGCAAAAGTTAATGTTTTTTGGTGTCTGGAAAATGAGCCGTTTCAAAAACATTCGACTGGCACTGCGCCTGTTACCTAGCAACCTGAGCGGCGCTCCAGCACGTTTGTTCAGCTGGTTTTACCGCTGTATTCGCTGTACAATGGCTGCTAGAAAAAACACGTTCTGTTGTCGACTTACCATCCAGAAACCACTTGCTGCATTTTTGTTGGTCGTGCAGGAGGCTCCACTTCTGCTTTTCAAACATGTGTGGTTGTATAATTGCGCATCTGTTTGCAGCATTTTCACGTGCCAGTGTAAACGTTGAGTTTGGCAGACCTGACTTGACTGAAATCTCATCATCTCAGAATGATTTTATGCATAAGAAAATGTTTTGTATAGTCCAACCCTAACCTGTTCAAGAAAGCGTAATGGGTCACCTTTAATTATAAGAATATAGTCATAATATCAAAATAAAGATGCAATTTTACCAGAAAAAAAAAAGTCTTAAAATTACTTCAAGGCATTTTGAGAAAACGCTTCTAGTAATCAAGATTGGATGTGAGCTGGTTGGTTTTCTTTAAAACAGGAAGTTCTTTGCTCAAACAAGTCCTGCCAACCAAAATGATTTGTTGATTATGTTAAAAGGTTTAGTATATCCATCAAATATTACAAATTATAACTCATTTTAATTTATTTTGTGTTGAAGTTCTCATAAAATTAATACTTTATTCTCCTAATATTGTGACGTTTCAACTTTATTGTCGTACAATTTTATTCTCATATCACTGACTTTATTCCTGTGATTAAAAAATAAAAACAAACAAACCAACATAGCCTGGCCCTAATATTCCATCGCAGAGTTGACCTGAATTCAAAGTCTAAAAAAATACAAGTGTATTGATGAGAAAAAAGAAAATCCAGATTTTCTAAAAATTAAATCTTCAGAAAAATGAAAATGGATGCATCGCCCAGCCCTGGCTCGAAGCCCCACTCCCCCACGCTCCCCTGCATGTTCTCTGTAACACAAACCAGAATTAAAGACGAGCCAGAAGTAATTCTTTGCCACTACGATCATCAGATCATTTATCTAACTGGCCGGTTATATGTGTTTGCATGGTTTCATCATCAAATATTACAAATTCTCCTCTAGTTTGTGGAGAAAAGATTTCAGACCTAAACTCTGTAGCTTGTTTGTTTTTCTCTCAGCGGCCCGCCAATCCCAACCCCAACCCCGTGAAGAAGAACCACGCCTGCGAGACGTGCGGGAAGGCCTTCCGGGACGTCTACCACCTCAACCGGCACCGGCTGTCCCACTCGGACGAGAAGCCCTTCTCCTGCCCCATCTGCCAGCAGCGCTTCAAGAGGAAGGACCGCATGAGCCACCATGTGCGCTCCCACCAGGGCGGCGTGGAGAAACCCTACATCTGTCCTCACTGCGGCAAGGCTTTCTCCAGGTAGTGCTGCGCTGCAGCCACACGCCGTGGCCACGCCCCCTTCCTGCTCTAACTTGTCTCTCTTATGTCCTGCTGCAGGCCTGACCATCTCAACAGTCACGTCAGGCAGGTGCACTCCTCAGAAAGACCCTTCAAATGTCCGGTAGGTGTAATTTCTCTCTTTTTTGCAGTTTTTTTTATTCTAAAGGTGCATTCACACACCAAACCTATTTAGTCCAACTCTAGTTTGTTTGTCTAGGAAGTCCGGTTCATTTGGGGAGACGTAAATGCTTAATCGAACTTTGATGCAGACAAAACAGCTCAATTTCTTTTCTGATGATTAAGATTTTTTGATGGGTAATTTTGTTTACAGATACTTCATAATATTTTTTTTATGTTGCTGTTGTTGGTTTTTATTTCTCTTGGTTGTTTTGTTTTATTTTAGACATTTAAAGTGCTAAATGCTGTGTACACTGTGTTTGAGAGGGCGAATTATAGCATTATTATATCATTATCAATATATTACTTTAACATTTCTCAAAATGACAATATTATCATTTATCACAATCATTTTTGGGACAGTATATCTTCCAGTAAACTTAGTTATTGTGACAGGCATATATATATGAACACCAAGCGGATGTAGTCCCCTTCCTGCTCATAAAGCAGGAAGGGGACTACAGTGCAGAGAATTCTGGGTAAATGCAACCAAAACAAATGCACAGGTGTAGCGCTAGCAGGAGAAATAGAAAATAAATCCTACAACCCCTAAAATCTGATGCTAATCTATTTTTATTTACATTTTGCAAAGAAGTACGTTGGTCTCATGTCTTTGGATGTTTTTATGTTGTTTCCTTCAGTGGTTCTTGGTGCAGCGACACCATAGGTGAGGAGGGGAACAGGTTTTTCAAAGAGTTTGGTTCGTTTGACACACTGCAGTTAGAAAGAGAACAACAGGAGCTGAAAATGTAATAAATGTTCAGTTTTGGTCCCCAATCAAACCGAATGGAGCCCAAAATGCCAAGGTGTTCTGATTTTTACCAACGATGCTTCGTCTCTCATCTGTCTGCAGACTTGTGAGTCGTGTTTTGCCACCAAGGATCGCCTGCGAGCCCACATGATCCGTCACGAGGAGAAAGTGCCGTGCCACATCTGCGGGAAGCTCCTGTCCGCCGCGTACATCACCGATCACATGAGGGTGCACAACCAGTCGCAGCACCACGTCTGCCACCTCTGTAACCGCAGTGAGTGCACACGCTTTTTACCATGAGTTTTATTAAAAGTCTCTGATGAAGGCACAAACGTTAAAGTTCATAAATCTAAAGTCCTCTGCAACAGTTCCTTCTCCATTTCATTTGTGGACCATGCAGTTAACCAATCAGTCTCTATCTCTAGTGTGTTTGGTATTTTGAAAAGTCGAAACGTTTTGTGCTTTGAGTGCTTTTGCCAAGCCTGGGACTATTAGGACAGCAAGGCAAATAACAATGCCGGTCAGTTGATGGAAAAAAAAAAAGAGAAGTAAATTTCCATCAAAAGAACTCTTGGAAATTTCTGACTTTCAAAGGTTGAAAGTTTTTGACCTTTGAAACTTAAAGTTGACAATTTTAGAAAAATTTTAATTTTTTAAACGTCAAAAATGTCCAGGTTTTTTCTAGAAATTTTCTGATTTTCAAACCTTCTGAGGTTTCTTTCCAGCAAATGTTCAACTTTTCAAGCTAAGAAATTTCCTTGTTTTTTCTAGAAAATTTCTGACATTAGTTTTTTTTTTCTAGCAAAGTTTTGATCTTTGGAGCTCAGAAATGTCCATCTTTTTTCTAGAAAATGTTCTCCTGTTTTCCACCATCTACAACGCTCCTAATGCACCTTCGTAATATTCTGACCTCAGATTGATCTAAAAAAAAATTTTAGATATTTTTTGTGTGTGTGTGTGTAAAAATGTACTCTCTTTTTCTATGTACTTTGGCACTAATACACCATTGTAGTAAACGGTTAGTTATGGAAAAGTACCTGTGTTCTGTCAGATCTGTCAGACAAGTATACGCTGTCATTAACATATGATTTTATTTAATCAGCAACATAGAATCATGAAGTAGATTGTCATGCACTTTGTTATTAACAACTGTATGACATCCTGAGTCAGCGGTTAACTAGTCAGACCATCATCAAGCAACAGGAAGGCCAGTTTTACACGGCAGTGTGTTGTAGTTCACTGCATCTGCACCTTGCTTTAGATACACTTTGAAACCACGACAATGCATGTATATCTTTCTAGTTATCTTTGAAAACAATTTATTGACTTATTTTCGTCATAACTTGTCGCATATGTTGAGCTGACAACTCCTCTCAAGGTCGGACTTCTTAATGCGCATGTGCACGCATGCGTACTCACTGCTATTCTGACAGCGTATGATGATCTGACAGAACACCTGCTCTCCACCAGGCTTCACCACGCTGACGTATCTCCGCGTCCACGCCCAGAAGCACCACGGCCAGGAGTGGAAGGAGAGCCCCGGCGGCTTTGGCGGCACGGCCTCGGGCGGCATCCTCGTCTGCCACCTGTGCGGGGTCCAGTGTAAGACACCCACCCAGCTCCAGGGCCACATGGGAACCCACAGCACCAGCCAGGCCGGACCGACCCCCGTCACCTCCAACGTGGCCGCCAGCAGCTCCGTCTCCCTTAGCAACATGGTGACGGCGGCGCCCA
The DNA here is from genome assembly GCA_903066815.1 of Brachyrhaphis roseni. Taxonomy (NCBI): domain Eukaryota; kingdom Metazoa; phylum Chordata; class Actinopteri; order Cyprinodontiformes; family Poeciliidae; genus Brachyrhaphis; species Brachyrhaphis roseni. The sequence goes on from CAEFZY010060864.1 coordinate 25,884, forward strand.
CCGTGTACGTCACCGGGAACACGGTGGTGGACCTGCTCGTCACGGACTGCTCTAGCATCGCGGCGCCGCAGTCCCACAGTTAGCAGGATTGATCTGAAGCGAGTCCCGGGACGGTTACTTGTTGATTCTGATCCGGTTTAATGTTTTATTTTCCGTTTTTATTCAAGTAGGTATGTCTGCAGAAGAAGTGGGCGTTTCCAAAGAAAGACGTTTCACAAGAGCCACACCTGATTGGACAAGCAAAAAACAAGGACCACGTCTGATTGGACGAACAAAATCAAGCGAAAAATGATTGGTCAAGCATGTCAAAACAGCCGTTTTTCAAGAACCAAGACGAAATTAACGTTCGTCATTCGACATTTTTTAATATCATTAGCTAACTTGTCCGGTATCGGATTGTCATTTATTTAGTCAATTTCACGACCTTGCTGTTGTAACCAAGGTAGAAGACTTATTAAGCACTTATATAATAATGCCAGGGTGATTGTGTTAGCCGGTCGGACATTAGCTGCGTCTCCATAACTTCTCCTCCAGCTTTCTTTTACCTGTGGACGTCCGGTTACATTTCAAAATAAAAGCATCAACATAAATCACGTTTTATTGACAGTTTTGATTTTTTTAAGAGATGTTATCAGTATGGAGGGCTAAATGTTGACTAAATGCAAAATTTGCCTTTACATTAAAAAACTAAATCCCTTTTTGTTACTGAAATAATGTAAAACTGACATAAGTAGCTAAGAACAAATAAATAAAAATAAAATTATCATTCAAAAAACAATGTTAAACTGGTCTTGAGACCTTCTTCAACTTCTTATGTTCTTGTCACCACAGATTAATTATTTCAGCATGTTTCTGAAAGACTTCTGTTACTGGAACAATCCAATCAGTGTTTGCTCTGTAGAAACACCTATTCTTTAGAAACTCCTACTTTGGGTCTGCAGAGAATCCCCCCTCTCGTTTTATTAGCACTTAGGGGTTAGAGGTGAAATCTTTGAGAGAAAAAACGTCTAAAAAGTTTTGCTGCAGAGCTGGAGCATCAAAGAAGACATCTTGGAAAGCAGCTTCAGCAGGTTCACCAACACTAATGACAAACATGGATGTGCTGTCCAAATATTTCCGAATGAAGACTCTAATGAAAGCGTGGTTCTCCCTCTCCGCCCTTAAACCCCCTTCTTTTTTTGGCATTGGCTGCTGTCTACTGTACCAAGTACTGTAAATCTCACACCAGCTCTGATCTTACCTCCGTGTTAGCAACTACCGAGAATACTGAAAATCCAAAACGGTTTGTGTCGAGACGTTTCAGTGGGGAGGAAACGAGAAACGTTAGAAGGGAAGTTGTGCGTTTGCGTGTGTGTAAGTTTGAGCTCCTCTCGCATGTTTTATTTCACAAGACGGAGATGAAAATTAGGTTTTAACGCTAGCTAAATGTCTTTTTTGTGGAGGTAATCAGGAAAGACGATTCATCTGTAGGCGATGAGTCATCTGTTTCCTAAAGGTACAGAAATAAAAAAAGATAGTTGTTATTCAGGAGCATCAAGCACCTTAAAGCTGTCGGACTCGGTAAGGATGGAGGTTTGAGTTTTCTCGGATTGTTTTGCTCTGAGTCTTCCTCTCTGGGTCTGGCCTTCACAGGAAAAAAAAACTGCTAATCAGCACTTCGGCTTCTGAACTACCTTTTTGCATGAAAACAAAATAAACCAAGCAAGCTCGGCCATGTTTGTTGTTAGAAAACTGTCATGACGAGAATAAAATTTAGCAGTTCCACTAAGTTAGTTAGCTGTAGACGATAATATTTATGAAAAAGTTGATTTTACTCTGAATTTTTTCACATAGATTGCCATTCATTTGATTGCAGCTGTCATTGCCATAGTCCTTTTTTTATTTTATTTTTTTCTCTGTGTTCCAGTCCAATGGGTGAAACTTTTTTTTTTAGATTTAGTCTTTTAACGTTCTGCATAGCACTTGTTTTCTGCATCAGTCGTGTAATGGTCGGTCAGTTGTCGCGTTGCGTGGAAAGGGCTTAAAAAGTCACTTTAAGTCGAGGGAAAAAGGACTTTATCTGTCGACGAATGCAGTTTGTTTTGTGTTCATTTCTTACCTTGAAATCTGTAGTTGTTTCTTTGAAAATGTGTTTTTCCTGTTGAGAAACATAGTGATTTATTGCAAATTAATTTTAGTTTTTCTCCATTACACTAAAAAAAATAATAATGATGATACCTCTACTTTAGGCTTCTGTACAGCTCTTGTGATACATCTTTAATGCCTTATCGTACTCAACTGCATTTTAATTCTTTTATGACAAAATATTTCAAATCGTAGTCATGGATTCATTAAGAATATTAAGGGGATGTATTTATATTTATATTTTTATATTTCTCAACAGTATGCATGTCTAAAAAGTTGTTAGAGCAAAAAAAAAAATCGATACTTATTACAGTCATTGTTTTTTTTTGTTTTTTTTTTGTAGATCAAGTAGAGATCATGTTATTTTATAATTTGGACAGTTTAAAGTAAAAATATTAAACAAAAATTACTGTTTGGACTCTTTTTTCCCCCCATGTTGTTAGTTAGACCAAAAATTTAATGGTATTTAAAGATGATTTTAATAAGAAACACAAACTACTATTATAAGGAAAGCATCGAAAATTGTTCATCAATTTAAAACATCTCTTTATATAGCAAGGATGAAGCAATTAGGATTGATCGTAATCAATTGATAATTGAAACAATTATTTTACTAATCAATTAACTGGAGTGCACAGACTCAAAACTGTGCAAATAATATATACATTCTGAATTTAGAATGAAAAACAAAACATGTCTGTTAATTTGTTGTACCCAGAAGTCTTTGAGTGACATAGATTTAGCTTAATTTGGCTCAAATTGTTATAAAAAATAAAAATAAACCATTATGTACCTTTTGCCATCCAATTATTAATCAGTTAATTGAAATAATGACCGACCGATCAGCCTGCAATAGCATTAATGTCAATCTGAGCAGAAATGGTTGAGCTTCTAAAACTGTTTCAGGTCCATTTTAGGTAGATTATTATAATTTCACCCAAAAGATTTTCTAGAAAAAAACTGAAGACAATTTCAGAGCTCCAAAAGTCAAAAAATTGCTAGAAAAAATTGGAACATTTCAAATGAATCTCAGAAACTTAAAAAAAAAAACAGAACTTTTTTAGTTATAAAGTTGAAAATGTTAAACTTTTGAAACTCAGGAATTTCCTTTTTTTTGGTGGAAACGTATTAATTTTTCCCTATCAGCAACGGCCCTAACACACCATCATACAGCTTTTCATATGTTGATAATAGAAGTGCTTTGCTACAAATGATCAATCAATCAATAATGTTTATTTGAATAGCACATTTGAGCAACAAGGCAGTTCAAAGTGCTTTACATCATAAAAACACAAAATCAAGTCATAGAAGACACAGCCAACAATTGAGAAAATGATTAAATATTATATTTTGCCAAGTTTCATCATTAAGCATCAAAATGTTGGTCAGTGTTTCATTTATTATGGTTAAACTCTTAGATTTAGTCTAGATTTAACTCAGTGTTTCAGCTGTTTTGCAGTTTTCTGGAAGTTTGTTCCAGATAAGTGTACACTTAAAGAATAATATACATACTCAAACACTGTGATTGCGTAATAGTTGATGTACTTATGTTGTTTATTAATTAGATAGGAATGAGTTGAGAGCTAGTTCTAAGCTTTTGGCTTGTTTATTCTTGTCATAGCAATTTCATAGCAACTGTGACAACAGTTACAGATGCCTACCAAGATGGCTGTTAGCTACAAACTTCCCAGAAGTGTCACGTCACATGAGAACTATGTATTCTTGCATTAAAATGTTTTTTTTTTTTATTTTAAAAAAGAGCTGAATTATTTTTTCATACGCACATTTTAATTAATTTTTAAACATTGTACAAAGAATGCTTAAATGGTTAAATGAAAAGCATTTTTTCTAATCCAGTTACTCGACTAATCATCTGAATAATCACAGGCACAGCTGTAGTTCGGGGAGTGGAAAGCACTGTAGCGTTTATAAACGCTTCAATCACAAGAAATTGTGTAAAACCTCCTGTTAAACAGATGATTACATAAATAAAAAATAAATCAATAACAGGGTTATTTGTGCCCGAATATGACGCCTAACTGCTTCCTTTGTAAGCAGATGTTCTCTGGGAACAAATTGAATTTTGTAAACAGATTATTCCTCCAGTCCATTCAACGTGTCTCTTGGTTCCTACATAAAAACGCAGATGTGTGACTGGTGCTCGTTGCTCGTCATAGACCTGTAGGAACTGGCTGCTGGCGCAGCAGTGTTGAGTCAACGCTGCATCTGGGAGGCTGAGGCAGCAGCAGCAGCATCTCTGGTGTGATGTGGCGAGACAGAGAGGGGATGACATAGCGACAGCATCCGCTAACCACACCGCTGCATCAGAGCGCAGCTTCCTCTTTAAGTCGGGTTTAACGTGTTTCCGTTAGATAACGCCGAGTGTTTGCGCCGCCTGGTTCTCGCATCAGTTGCCGTCGGGCTAACCTCACGGAGATTTTGATCAAAGTTGCTGCTAGCTCGCGTTAGCTCGCCGCTACCCTTCAAACATTCAAGCGGCCACGTAAAACAATGCAGAGCATCGAGGCCGAGACCCCTGGGATATCTTTAAGCGCTTCCCGCAGGACACGACCTTCGGCTGGACGCTGACTGGACTCTGCAGAGCCGCTGTGTAAATGTTTCATATTTATTCAGAACATGCTCAAAACTCCCGACGTGCTAGCTAGGGTTATTGGCTTAACTGCGGCAGCTGGCTGCTACAAACAAACAACAAGCTAATAAAGAACATTTAAACGCCAGGATATCATCTGTAATTAAATAGCCATAAATATTAAAAGAGATGAAATTGGATTTATGAGTTATTTTTTATTCAAACAACCTCAGCTGTGTTTGCATTAATGGGTCCCCCAACAACATCATGGCTAACTCGGCTAATCGCTAACGGTCATAGCATCGTCATTGTTAGCAGGTGATTCAACAGCGCAGACAGTCGGTCATTTTAACGTTAACCGGCTCGTTATGTTGATGACGGAGCATGCTTTCTGACATTGTCAATATTTTTTATTTAATTGATTTGTTCGTATCCTTCTGGCGCAGGTTAGCCTCACTAGCTGGTCAATTTGTTTAAAAAGAACAAGCAGCGCACAGCTAAGTTAGCGCAACTCCATGAGTTTCTGTCTGCCTTTTTTATTCTCACAGTTTAGTTCATCAGCTCCCCCACCCATAAAATATATTAAAATAAAAATCAAGGTATTCCCGACGCACGTTAACGTGTTGCCATTTTTAGTTTGTGGTGAAGCTTAACCTCCCAGACAGACAGGTGACACTAACTAACGGTTTTCCTGCAGGAACAATGAGCTCCAGCTCTCAACTCATGTCAATATTTTTCGACGATTTAAAAAAAAAAATAGCGCACTGCGCATTTTGGTAATGGACTTGAACTTTTTCTTTTTTAATGAGTCAGCCAGTGTAGTGTAAGCAAACTGCAATATTTGTAATGGGGTAGATGGGAAGCTGGTAAATGCTCCCAGTAGTATCAGGTGGATGATGGAGGAAGACTTTATTATTTTACATCTATGTCACTGAGCCACTGTATTTTTATTATTTATAGGTGAAACTACTGTTTTAACTTCAAATTCTGTTGATTTTTGGTCAATAAGAAGAAAAATGCATTTAAGCATACTAAAGTTTAGGTCAGTTACTGTTGACATTAATTTATGTATTTGAATGTATACATTTCATTTAACTGTAGAACATTTTACTAACATTGAAAGCTGAAAGTTTTCTTCAATTAGAGGGAAGAAAAAACTGAAGGAATCATTTTTGCATCAGAAATTTTTTTATTTTTGCAGCTCTTCTTTATTGTTTTTTAAATCTTGAGAGATGTGATAACTTTTGTTCGATACTGTTTTTGCAAAACATCTTTGCTCTTTTGTCTTGATATGGAAATCTTCCTTCATGCTACAGAATGCTAATGCTGGGCTGATAGTCCTCCATACTTTCTTTTTCTTCTCTGGTTTACATACATTCAACTCTGTTATTTGGTTCTAAGTTGGACCTCACCCACACGCCTTTTGCAGCAACCAGTAAGCTTCTGGTATAATATTCTGCCTCTCTTCTTGGCACAAAGGGTAGAGTTTATTCAACTCCATGGGTTTTGTTGGCAGTGACCTGGTAAAATAAGCACAAGCACATTCCCTGTTTTTACACACAATCGTGGCCAATAATGCATATTCTGATTTTTATAAGCACAGTCCACAAGTTTCAGTACTTGTAAGGCGAGACCCATTCAAGAAGCCTTGTAATATCCTGTTTGTCTGAAAACCAGTTTTGATACGTTTGGGATTATTGTTCTGTCAGAATACATAGTTTCGTCCATTTTAAAACCATCTAGTTTGGAATTGAGTCTAAAAATACTTTATTTGTCCCAAAGGGATAAACTCTTCCAAGTTTCTTCAAAGTGTCTTTTTGGATGGTGATGTGGACTAGAAAGATCTCCAGTAGCAGTCAGTCTTGCCACCAATCTGAAGAGGCCTCTGACTGAAGATTGTTTCTGTGTGACAGTCTCATGAGATGCTAACAGTTCAATATCTACACAGCTGAGACCATATTTCTCAGTAACTTGTCCTGGATGACACCATCGGTTGTTGGCAAGCTCTGCTAATCCACCTCAGTTGCTTTTCTCTTTATTGGGTTTTTGGTCAGAAAGCCAGGCAGAGAGATGTTGGAGTAGGGGATATGATTATTATTTTATGGTTCTGCGTCCATGAGGCCTCCTTTGCAGCTACTCTGGGGTCGTAGTTCAGATGTTCTTTGAGCTTTTGAGATGCTAATCAGCTGCTCCCAGTTCTAAAACTCTCCTAATGGGACATTTTTCAAAATTCTTATCTGTGCTTTTTTGCCGTTTTGACGTCTTTACCCTCATCTTGTAACCTTGCAAGCTGTTGTTCTGCTGTTTTTAGGTGAAATTGAATTCCCAGTTAACCGTTCTTCAGTTTTATTCCTGTTGTATTGGGCTAATGCTAACTTGCAATATGCTAACAGAGACTTAATATATCTGAATAATTTATGATCTGGTCTTAGGGTTAACATTCCCTTAGCTCAGTATGTTTCACAATTTCAAAATCAGTATTTTTTTAAGAACAATTTTCAGATGTTTTAACAAACTGTCAGAATTTAATATTTATCTATTTTCCCACGTTATGCTAGGTTTTGGAAGTTTTGTCTGTTTGTATGAGCCCACTTATGTCAGGACTTGTTTTATTATGCTTTAATATTTTAACTTAGAAAAAAACCCTGTAAATTAGGCTTGTCTGAAAACCAGCAGCACTGATTTCTCCTGGTTGTAGCCACAATTTACTCTAAAAATATAAAAACGCTTGCAGAATATTGATGTTTTTAATCCATTAAATGATCCTTTTTGGTAATATAATGCAGACCTATATTTCTGTGTGTCCCTGAACGTCTCATCGATGAGGTTAGCTTAACGTACAGCCACGTGTGTTGGACTATGATAGCGTGTTCCTTTCTCTTATCTTTTGAGCGCAGCCAATTGTAAACACTTGTTTTTTTTTGTTAGCGATTGGTGTAAACTCTCGTCCTGTCTGTGTGTTTTTCAGAGAGGACAGAGAGCGACAGATCTCAAGGACCAGATTGTCTGCCGAACTTCTTGCCTCCTAAGACAGATCGCCAGGGACCATGCTGACCATCTTGGCTGCTGGCTCTGTGTTCTTTCCAGGCCTTTTCCTTCTGTCCAAACAATGCCTGAAGTCCATCCCGGCACTGAGATGGAGCGAAGGAGATGCGGTCATCGTATCGGCCAGGTCGGACTTCCACAAAACTTTCCTTTACCACGTTATATGTTCTTAGTTCTTCCTGAACGTTTAGAGGCTGCTTAAATTTTTTTCCATTGAATTGTTTTTTGAAACAAAAAAAAAACTGTTACAAATGACAGAAAGTATTTTTAAAAAGTGGATCATCCCTTTCTGTGAGTATTAGGGTGAGGCTATGAGGATTTTTATTTAACTAAGAGAATGCAGTCAGAATAGAAATGCAGTTTTTCCAGAATGTCTTAAAATTCAGAGGAAAAAAGTCATTTTAATAAGAATAAAGCTTCTAGAGTTAATCAAGATCTGATGTGATTCTTTCTTTGAAATTGACTAAATTGTTTGCTCAATTGTTTCAAAGCAAATTATGGTCCTCCACAATGTTAGTTAGTTGCTGTTCTACAATAATTGAATACATAATTTGAAAGTGGTATCTTCTGCTGAATATTCAGTATGCAACCCAATAAGTTTTTAAAATTCTGCACCAAATAATTAAGCAAAGTATTAAAAAACGAACGCTACAACAAAAGCTAAAGAATACTTGACGAATACTAACATAGCAAACTAAATAAAACTAACTGAATAAGGCAAAATGTCACAATAGAATAAAACTAAAGTAAAAACTCTTAACCAGGGGTGTTGAACTCATTTTCATTTTGGGCCAAATCAAAAATCTGAATGTTCTTAAAGGGTCGGTTGTGCCAGAATGTATTGAGCATTCAATAAGTGTTTCTGAAAATTAAATAATATTGAACATCTTTTCACACTGGTCAGTCCCTCCAGATTTTTGTGATCTTTTTTGTTTTTTGCAATCAAAATAACAGATTTTGTGGTGCCAATTTAGAAATATTTGTAAGGAAGTTTTATATTTGTGCCAATGTATGTATGATGCTAAATGTGACTTTTTAAGCACAAACAAACAAAAAACAAAAGCAGGAAAACAAAAAAGAAAGTAAATCTGATCCAACCTTTTTAAAGCTGATAATATTGATCCCATTCATCACAAACATTATAAGGTGCTTCATCACTGTTTAGGACTGGACAATCTTTCCATCCTGTAATAGTGCCACATCGATCACAGACTATAACTTGACATCAAGTAAGGCTGAGGCAGCAGTCACTTAAACCCAATGTTTTTGGCCAATTTTGAGAGAATTTTGCAATAAAATCAGAGAAAATATGGGGATTTGTTGACTTTGGATGAATTATGCAAATTTGTGAAAAACTGGAGACTCATTGATGTAATCAGGAGTCTTGAGGGGCAGATAAAAACCTATGGCGGGCCAGATTTGGCCCTTGGGCCTCGAGTTTGACACATGCTCTAAACCCTGGTTACAACAAAAAGAAATGGGAGGGGGGGAATAAACAGCTTTTCTGATGTATTTTTTGCTTTTCCGTTCTCACACTCAGGTTGGTGTCATCAGTTCAGGCAGTCATGGCTTCTTCAGCTGGCTACATCATTGCATCTTCCTGTAAGGACATAATTGAGGACCAGTAAGTCGTACTTGTAATAATAATAATATATCATCAACTTTAAATAAAATCACTGCCTTGATTTAAAATCCGTCATCTCTTCCTGTCTGCGCAGGCACTGGCTCACAAGCACCTACATCATGTTTGCTGTCCCCTACTTCGTCTACGACATCTACGCCATGTTCATGTGCTACTGGTACAAGCTGCGGGTGAAAGGTCACGAGGAGGCCTTGGCGGCCCCCCAACACATGCGCTCAGCAGTGAGGAGCTACCTGCGTCGCGAGTTCCTCATGGTGCTGCACCACGTTGTCATGGTCACCGTCTGCTTCCCCGTGTCTGTGGTAACTGTCACATGTCGCTGTTTTTGTTGCGCAAAGGAAAACTGTAATTGCAGAGATTACAGTTTTCTCTGCAGTTACTACCCATTGCAGAGATGGGTAGTAACTAGTTACGTTTACTTTAACAACTTCTTTGAAAAAATTTACTTATAGGAATAATTTTACTTGTACTTTAGTAATTTTATGATGAAGTTTCTCTCCTCTTACTGAGTAGAAGTTCTGGATTATTAATGAGTTAATCTAAAGTTGATTCACCTTATCAATCGACTAATGATTAATTCGGCAGCCATTTTCTTAAAAACCTGAGTTTTCCCTTGTATCAAGTCCACAACATAAAAGACTAAATGTTTCTAGATTTTAAAAATATTATGACATTTGATCATTGTTTCAGCTGTATTAAATACAGGCTGCGGTTTTCTCACATTATTAAACATATATTTATAAAATATAACAAAAGAGGAACCGCTCACGTTTCTGAATAGAGAAATAAAAGATGACATAAATGAAACGTAATCGCCGAGGAGCAGAAAGAGTGAGTCTGTTGTTGCTCTTGAAGTATTAAAACCTTCAGTAACCTCTTAATGAGAAGTTGACGCGGCTCATTGCAGCGCTATTAAGGTCAAATTTCAGCTTGTCGGGTGTTTATATTTCAAAACAGAACCTCATTAAATGCATTTTGCGTCTCAGTCCAGACTGTTTGGACCGTTTCTCTTTCCCGTCCTTGTTTGGCCGCCATCTTTAATCCTGTATCAGCGGCTCCGCTTCAGGATGACCAGCGGCGCCCTCTGATGGATGGCGGCCGAACTACAACACTAAAAGAAGGTTCAAGAGAACAATATTAGTTTATCAATCGGAACTAATTTCAATCTAATTAACCATTAATTAATTTTGTATCCCTTGTTGTTACTCTAAATCAAGTAACAACATATTCTAAATGTAATTGAATTTGTTATTGACTTATTGAATGTTTTGTTTTTCCAGTTTTGGCGACAAGGAAAGGGCGACTATTTCCAGGGCATAATGTTCATGGCTGAGCTCAGCACTCCATCCGTCTGCTTAGGAAAAATACTCATCCAGGTGAGTGTTGATGTTGAGACAAATTCAGATCATCATTGCATGTGCATGGCACTGACTAAATGTCTTAATTTACGCTTTTATTTCTCTTTTTTAATTAATTGGAGAGCGTATATTTCCGGTCATTCTCAGCATGCAGCTTGTTCATGCTGTCAGGTGTTTACAGACTATTAAATGTCACTCTTTAATTGCTGACAGTGTGCTTGGATACACATTGTATGAATTGCAACACAACTGCATCTGTTCAGGTTTGTGTTTATGTGTTTGCAATGTTTCAGTGTCTGTTGGAGGTTAGCCCAGTGGAGGTATTAGACCCAAGCATTCAGCTTATGTTTTAGGTGCTTTCGGACCATGTTGCTGTTTTTAATATTTTGCGAAATTAATACATTTGTGTCTTTTTTTTTTTCTTTTTTTTTTTGCACTGCTGGAGGTTTCGTCATTCTGAGTTTACAAAATGACTTTTCTGATTGAGAGTCAATACTTTATTAAGCCATCCGATTCAATAAATACTGAGATTGTTTTAGGCAAAATATTGCCTGGCTAAACAAATTTACACAAAAGTGTCAAAATTTGCTCAGAAGCATAAAGACAAAACCCTAAATAACCTGTTCAGACAGTTTATTAACAATAAAAAAAGATGATTTGGGTGTTAATTACATTTTTAAAAGTACTCATCTAATGCAGAGATACTTAATCATATTTTAACATTTTAATTGATTAATGTATCGTTTTGTCAATACATTATGCTACAAACGGCCCTTATAAGGATATTTAAGATCATAATATGGTTGAAAATGTTTTACAGAAATCAAGCAAAACTACAAACAGAAAACTTTACATCAAACAAAATCATAGGAGTTAAAGTGCTAAAAATTGCAGGCCATTTAACATTATGTTGAAGAGGCCTTATTAGGATTAATGTCTTTTCTTCCTCATTTGGGTTGTAAATGTTTTCTGTTTGTATATTTACTTTACAAATGTACTATAAAAGGCGAGGAACAGAAAAATGAGTCTGTTCAAGTTTCAGAAAAAAATTGATAGGAAGTGTAAAAAACACAAATTATTTTTGCTTTAATCCTGCAGACGTAACAAAAACACAGTAGTTTAGGTCAGTGGTACGTTAATAAAACCTGCAGTAGCAGAACCACAGCGCCCCCTGGCAGTGCAAAGTCAAACCACAGATAAAAGATTTGGTATTAAAAGCTCCATATTACATCAGGCGATTCTTTTTATCACTAAACAACAAAACAGAAATGTTTGGTTTGAAAACACCTAAATTCAGCGAGAAAGTCATAAAAACTAAAAAAAATCCACCTTCCTCCTGTAGAAACCAATCAGCTTCTGACCAGAAATATATATCCTTGTGCTCTCCTGCCATCCCATAATCACTCTGAGCAAATAGAGTAAAACCTAACTGTGTTAGAATGACGGATATAACATTCTGATTATTAACCTTGTCGGCTTTTACCTCTTGCATTTCCTTTCTCCCTCTGTGTTTTTTCCCCCACTCTCAGTACAAACAGCAACACACTCTGCTGCACAAAGTGAATGGGGCTCTTATGCTGGTCACTTTTTTCATCTTTCGAGTTCTACTCTTCCCTTACCTCTACTACGTCTATGGAAGGTATGTCTCTCTTGTTCCTTCTCCGTTCTGTCGTCTGAGCTGGCGGTCGCCAACCTGCACAGCTACCTGATCTGAAATCGCAGTCAGAAGTTTACGGGGCTCATCATTGGCATGAAGGTCACTGATCTGGAGATTCTAATCATTTGTTTAGACAAGCGTTTTTCAAGGCCATACAATCACAGAACAGGATTAAGGCCTCTGAAAACAAAATAAAAATTCTGACTTTTCATCTCAAAGTTTTGACATTTTTCTCTGATTCTGACTTTAATCTTAGAATTCAGACTTTTTTTTAAGAATTCAGAAAAATTCTTTGAATTTCAGAAGTCAGACTTTAATCTCAGAATTGTGATTTTTTTTATTTTTATTTTTTTTCTCAGAATTATGAGTTTTGGTCTCATAAGATTAAATCAGAATTTTGAATAAAAAAATTATGTTGGATTAATCAAAACAAGGAATATTACAGAAAGGAAAAAATAATGATGCAAATCAGAAAATAACTGTCAAGATTTTTTTTAAAAAGTAAAAATGTGTCCTAATCCAAACGGCTCCATTTTTGTTCTGTCATCACTTGTTTTTTTCTATTTGGTCTTTGTCTTAAATGTTTCCATTTTAATGTGTGTCTATTTATTTTTGTTTATTTTTAATTTTTAGTTTTTTTATTGTTTGTTCTCTTTTCGTTTATGGTCAACAACACTGCAAATATAAAGTTTTTACCTCTACATGTAAGAACTCTTTGGCGCCCTCTGGTGGCTTGGAGGCACAATAAATAGCGTCAAACTCTTTAAATCAGGGTTGAATTTGTGTTTTTGTAAATGTGCACTAATTGGTGAATGAGTAATAAAGACTAAACATTAAAAGCCAAAAGTCTTTCTGACCGTTCATGCCCATGATGAGTTCATCTCAGGCTCTTCTGACCGTGTTTTGCATCTTAAAATAAAACAGAACGCTAAGGTTCTGCTTCTGTCTCTGGTTTGGGTTCAGGTACGCCTCGATCCCCTTCCACATGGTTCCCCTGACGGTACCCTGGCACTGTAACGTCGGCGCCGCCCTGCTCATGGCGCCTCAGCTCTACTGGTTCTCCCTCATCTGCCGGGGCGCTCTGCGATTATTCACCGGCTCGTCGCGCTCCCAGCGGCCGCGCGCGCCCTCCGCCGACGCCAAGGAGCACCCGGCGGACGGCAACGCGCTGCCGCAGCCCGCTAACGGCTACAGCGCGCGCTCCACAGAGCCAGAGCTGACCACCCACTGAGAAGAGGAGGAGGAGGAGCAGCGGCGTGGGGGGGAGGAAGGCGAATGTACCAATGAGTTTGTAAACAGGAAGGAGAGCAAAAAGTAAAACTTCTAAAATCACGCTGAAGTGTTTCAGAGCCAGCAAACGGCTAAATCAAAGCGGTGGCTGACCTTCAAGTACTTCAGCTTGGTAGTTTGTAGGAACCAAATGGAGCTTTAGGGCACCTTAGTATTTAAGATGTCATCAGGCACTGTGACGGATAGGAACATGCACTGACCCGGGAGGAACCTGCCTGGATATCTAGCAAGTGTAGGTGGCCATTTCCCCTCATGTAGATCAAATACAGTCCTCGCTGCCTCGTATTATAGGAAGAGCAGGAAAATAGGAATGTATTATATTGTATGTTAGTATGTTTGCTGTAGATGAAAGGCCTGATTCAGTTTAGTAACGAAGAAGACCTTCAAAAAATAACAAAAAAGAAAAAAAAACAACCCAGCTAAGCAGTATTTTGACTTGTTAGTGTTTATCTGTATCCTCTATGTAGTCACTGTCACTCTAACAAAATGTAACCAACCTGCAGACTGACTCATCTTTAAAGGGAGATACGTCATTATACTGTATTCTGCTGCCTTACCCCCCCACACTCTTCCAGGTTCATTTGCGATTTTAGTTTAGTCTTTGAGACGGAAAAAAGGCTTTCGTCAGACAGCAAAATGTGATGGTTGTACATAACAGATGTAAAATGGTCTTTTCCATGTCAGTATTATGTGAAGGAGGAAAAGATTTAATTTAATTTATTTATTTTCATTTGGCTGCATGTTAGCGCTGCTGTAGTGAGAAAAAATGGAATGGGAACTCTGCTCACATTAAGATTAAAACTAATACATCAAGAAAGTCGTCATAGCTAGAAAATATTCATCTTTAATATTCAAACAAAATGTTAAAAAATAAAAATCCTTATCCCCCAAATAAAGAAAGAAAATAAACTTATCATTTTAAATCCAAAATCAAATCTGGTGTTTTAAAGAAAGTTATTTATTTTAAAAAGGAAATCTCTACATTTTCAACCAAATCAAAGAAAATGTATCACTAAACAAGGAAATAGTAACTTTTACTGTAATTCCTAAATTTACAGATTAAAAGGTTAACTTGTCTTCTTTTTCTGCCTTTTTCCCAAAAAGCATCCTTCAAAAACAAATTAGGAATTACTTGATAAAGTCCTCACTTTGAAAACTCTGAAGAAAGATTATGATTTAAAGACGTTTTAAAGAAAACCACTGAACTGAAAATTTGACCAGTTTAAAATATGGACGGTTTCTGCTTCATTAAAAAGAATTTTCTTTTTCTTGGAGAATTTCACAGAATCCTGAGAAAAAAACGTAGATCTCTGAAATTTGAAGTTTTTTTTAAAAGCACTTTGAAAATTAAATTAAGTTAATATTAGCTAAAAAAAAAAAACCAACCCCTAAAACATCTTAACCTTAAAATATGAAAGTTTACAATTAAAAAGAAGTTTTAAAAATATGGGAAGTTTTGGATAAAAATCGTTGGGAGTTCTACAGCAATTAAATTCATTTGCAAAGAAAAGGGAATAAATCTATTTCATTGTAGAAGCGGCGTCCATTTTTAGTCCTTACATATTTTTACGACGGTCTATTACGACTTTTGTAGATGGGGAAAAAAAAAAAACAAAACCAGTAGGTAAATTTCTGCCAAAATAAATTGAAATTTTGAGATTAATTTCCTTTCCTTCATTTTCTAGACAAATGAAGGAAATTTCTGAGACCCCAAAGTTAATAATTTGCTACAACAAACAAAAAAGCTCCAAAATTTGAAAAATTTCTGAGGAGAAAGTCGGAATTTTCTGAGTTTCAAAATTCTAAATGTTTTTTTTTTTTACTTTGAAAACTCAAAACATTTCCAAAATTTGACAATTTCTGACTAATTAATCTCAAATTTTCAGGGTTTTTTCAGCAATGTACTCCTTTTTTCTATCTACAATGGTCATAATGCTAAAATATAATGGATCCTCCAATATACTTTAGACGCACTGTCATCTAAATGGTTTGAAGCTGCAGGGTAGTGTACCTCCAAACCACCAGGGGGCCCCAAAGAGACCTTGAAAATAGATATCAAAACTTCAGATTTGCAGTGTTGTTGACCAAGAATGAATATATTCTTAATGACAGCTTTAAAATAGTTACAAATATCACCACTATTAATTTACTGTTATTAATTATTTAAATGTCAAAAAGCGATAAAGGATAAATATTAGAGCCAAGCGTGAAAACATTAATTTAATTGTTGAAACTCGGGAAGTGAAATTAGTGCTGGCTGGTGAGTAACGAGCTCAGCTGGATCGGGGCCCCCAAATCAAGTTCAGCTTTGGGCCCCGATCAGTTTTGATTGATGCTCAGCATCAATTTATCACTTTCATCAGAAAAAATTCTGATTTTTTATCTGTTTTATCCCAAAACCTGAGTAATATTCCTAATTCCGTGTTTAACTATAACAGGCCTAATATGTTCTCACATATTTCAGCACCTGATTATTATTATTATTATTTATTGAACAGTAAGCATCAAGCAGTTGGTTTTACAGCTTAGTGTGTGCAAACGTCCCAGAAAGGTTTTAGCTGTGCTTCTTGTTTCCGTGTAGTTTTAATGTCATTCCATTCACTGGTGTCACATTTAAATCCCATTTTGCCACAAACAGATACACACTTCCTGCTTCCTCTTCTTTTTATTGTCTTTATAAGTTCGGTGCTGCTGTTGATCTTAAATTATCCGTTTGCCTGGCAGGACTATTTCACAAAGGGATTCACGAGATTTCAGTATTTTTAAATCTTAGTCAGGAGACTTTATGTGTGAAGGGAAACAAGAATGGAGAGTTACCTCGCGGGGACTGACACGCAGCACATCTCTCCTTATTTTCTTCTGTTTGTTTCGGGTTTTTTGTTTTATTTTTTCTGATTTTGTGGAACGCCCCCCCGATCATTGAGCCTCTGGTTCCATGAACCACCTATGAACAAACTGGCTTCTTTTATCACTTTATGTTGCTGTAACGCAGCTACAGCGTCCTGGGAATTGGTTTTAAGAAAAAAAAGAAAAACATAAAAAAAAAACACAAATCAAAACGTGAAACGATGGGGTGTGCCGAAGCGTTGGGACCCCTGTTGGCATGTCGAACACTGAATATCCATTCCCCCCGTTCCGTGGATCCATAAAGGTACTGCTTCTTGACAATATTGGAGCATTTCAACTGCTGTGCTGTATATTCCACAAATGCTTGTTATTTATTTGTAAGTAATTATTTATTTATTTATTTGGTTTGTGGATTTGAATGCATATTTATGCATACATATACTCTATGCTTCTGAGCCTTATGTGAAGGCTGTATTGTTACTCGAACTTAGCTAAAATATACTTCTTTCTGTCCTGAGCCTGTCTGGAGTCGTTTCTTCTTTTTTTGTTTTGGCACTTTTGACATCCCGTAAATCTCCCCTAAGATCCTGTATGAGCATTAGTAGGGCTGTAACTAACGATCTTTTAGATTATTAATTTGTAAAAAATAATAAAAATTGGCACATTCTGCAAAATTTTCACTTAATCTCTTAATACATTAATATGCAAACAATTAAATTACTTTATCAGTCAGTCTTGCTTTTTTAGATAAGGTTTCAAATTTATGTAATTTTCAGCTGCAACTAGCGATTATTTTAGTAACCAATTATTCTGACAACTGATAAAAATATTGGCAAATTGTATAAACAAGCTTAAACTCTTAAGCTTGTTCATACAATGTTAGAAATACATAAAAAAAGATGCTAACAAATAACTTATTAAAATAAGGTTTCAAATGTGTGTAGCTATTTTCATTATTAATTTTTCTGATCTTTCGTAACAGTAATTTCTGAATGAGAATTTAATGCTAAATAAACACTATCGATGTAATAACCGAGGGAGTTTTTCAAATGTGTGTTTTAAAACAGAACAGCATAAATTTCATTTTTCATCCCACACTAGACTCTATTAGTAACTCTACTGAGCTGCTTTTCATTTGCCGATTGACCAAAAAGAAAATGACCCCTAATAGAAGATCATTTACGTTGGCCCACAGGTTTTACAAATCAGGCTGTCCAGATTATTTTAATCATCTGGAAAATACAAATAACATTCACCTGAAATCTTAATTCTTGTTACAATAAGTCAGAAAACAGCTTAAAATGTTTATTATTGTCATACAAAACACACAAAAAACCCATACAAAACTTTGTACATTAGAAATTATTCCGTTTCCTGAGAGCCTGGAGAAGCTCTCGGTCAAGTCTTCCTCAGTGAATTGGTCAGTATCTCCTCTGTCTCGGAGAGAAGATGGTGTTGGGGTTGCTGTCTCTTTCCCTCTCCTTCTCTCGCTCCTTCTGGCTGTTCGGGGAGAGCGCCTCTTCCAGTTTCTTCTCGCTCTTGAACAGGTCTCGCCCCGTGCGCAAAATGTGCTCCTCGATTTTCCGGTGACGCTTCATGTCCGACAGCACTTTGTCCAGGCGAGCTTCTCGCTTTACGGAGGAGCGGCCGGAAGATCCTACAGGAGAAAAAAGGGTAAAACTGGTTATTTTCTCATATGACTGTTTTTCTTGTCTTTGCTGTGGACTTTTTTTACTTCACCTGGTGTTCTGCGTCTGCTGAGGAACGAGTTTTTCGGTGTGCTTTGCATTTGTTCCTCATCAAAGTCGAACTCGGTTGGAGTTGGAGGCCTAAAAAAATGAAAAACATTTAATTGATAAACGTCCATTTTCTTAGAAACTTGAGTTTTCTCTTGCTGACCATCTTTCCATAACATTAAAGACAAAATTTTAACTAATGCTGAATTTAAAAACACCATAACTACATTTATATTATTTTGAGCTTAGCTGTATTAAACACTGATAGAATAAACAAAGTTGAGGTTTTCTCACATTATTAAACTTTGACATATTTATACAATATATGATAAAACAGGAACCCTTAGGGGATGCAGAATAGAAAAATAAAAAGAATATGAGAAACACTTAATTCCCCATGAACAGAGATATTTTTACAGGAGTACTTTCTGTGATTACTCTTGAAGGAATGTTAAAACTTCGTTTCACTAAGAGCTTTAACTCACAACAGCCCTCGAAGTCAATTTTATTTATTCGTGTGTTTCAATTTTATACTCTCCGCTTTTCTGTCATGGAATCAGTAGTTTACTTTTAGTACTTTTTCCGCCATACAGCTCAACTAAATTAGCGCTACTAAAGTGATAATTTCAGCAGCTTGTCGAGTATTGATATTTTAAA
This sequence comes from Brachyrhaphis roseni, assembly GCA_903066815.1. Classification (NCBI taxonomy): domain Eukaryota; kingdom Metazoa; phylum Chordata; class Actinopteri; order Cyprinodontiformes; family Poeciliidae; genus Brachyrhaphis; species Brachyrhaphis roseni. Next base: position 44,830 of record CAEFZY010060864.1, read on the forward strand.
ACAATTTAAGGAACTTCTTAAGAGTTTATATTTTAAAACAGAACCGCATAAGGGGCATTTTGCATCCAAAACTGGGCTCTTTCGTTTATTTGTTTTTTTGATCGTTTTTATTTTCCGTTCGTCTCTATGGCCGCCATTTTTGATTCTGTTTGCTTATCGATGACCAGCGGCGCCCTCGGCTGGATGGCGGCCAAACTACAACACTGAAAGATGATCTAAGCGGACGTTATTAGTTACTTATTTTACTAATTTTGATTTAACAAACCATTACTCGACAATTGACTGATTGTAACACCACAAGAAGTAACCCATCTGATGTAACAGGAAGCAGAGGTAGTACTAACTTCCGCTCTCTCTCCAGCCTCTCCCTTTCCCTTTCCGCTTCTTCTTCATCGTTCCTCTCAGGCGTCGGAGTGCGTTCCGGTGTTGGAGGCCGTCTAGGCAGGGGCACAAAGTTCAGCTCCAGCATCTCCCCTTTAGCTAGGACCTCATAGAGTCTTTTAATCTCAGTCGGCGCAGGCATCCAGTTTTTGGGGTCCTCCATTTCCTCGTCGCTGTACGGAAGCTCCCAGTCGTCGTCGCCCGCCACCGCAGCCTGTTTCCCGTCCTCAGCGTCCCCTATGGTGACCGCTTGACTTTCAGCTTTCTGCATCTCCTCTTCTGCTGCATCTGTGTTCTCATCTGAGAAAATCAGATGGAATAAATACAATATGTTACTATTATAATACTCATATGAATCCTTATTTCTCCTGCTGTCTTAAAGGGGCAGTATGGTGTATTTTCCAGGCACCCAGTGCCACTTTGTATCACAATCAAGTAACTATGTTGACTTCAATTGTTATTAAAATGCTGTCTATACTTTGGCTAAGGCTCATAATGATTCAACCTGTGTTTAAAACGACTTTGTATTTCTTTGGGGGCTTTATGTGACAGACAAACACACATTTGTAAAATTCTGAATAATAATCCAAGAGATTTTACTAATAAAACCCCCCAGAAGAATATGTCCTGTAGAAAAGTATGTAAGTGTTATGGATGCAGGATAATAACAAACAAGAATCATATCCCCTACTCCAACGACACTCCCTGCTCGAGTTTCTAACCGTACAACCAGGCAGAGATTTAAAGAGAAGCAGCAAAAGCAGATGAGGTGGATTAGCAGCGATTACCAACCACTGGTGATGTCATCTAGGACATATTAGTGTGGATTATTGTCTCTGGTGCTTGGAAATTGTGTCAAGTGATCAGCATGCTAACAAGTTCTGCAGATGCCTGTTGTGTAGCCGCAGGAAATTACCTAAAACATGCAGAACAGTGGGATCCTGAGGAGCAGAATGAGAACTACTAGTTTTAAACAAAGCATTGTTTCAAACTCCAGATCTAAACCAAAATAAATATTTATTGGGAACAGATAAAAATTGCAATTTGCAGTCATCTCCATCCAGGCTAATTAAACTTGAGCTAATGCAGTCTACACAAGTACTAATTTGTACAGTTAAAAGACTGTCAGCTGCAATTGCAGTAAAATGTTGGTTCTATTTTTTTTTTAATGGTTGTAAATCCTGTTACAGGGCAGTAGGATCTAAAGTCAAATGCTTAGACCCTACTGCTTGATCTTATATTTTGTTAGTCTATCACATGTAGATGCTGAATATCTTGTTTCTAAATGAGTTACCTGCTTCATCCTTAGCAGCAGAGTCTTCCTCTTCAGTGGCAGCTGTCATCTCTGTGTCCTGTTGCTCAGCTATGCTCTCCTCCTCTTTGTCTGTAGCCGGTTTCTCGGAGTCCTTCACGCCCAAGGACTCGATACCCTCTCTGAGGGCAGAATCTGTGGCTTCAGCTTGCATCCTTTATGGGAGACGTTTATAACAACAGATCTGAGTTATTTGCACAGCATTTAAACGGGAAGGTACCAAGAAAACAGTCAGATAGTAAGAGTTGAATTTTCGCTTTCAACATGTTGTGCAGCTTTGTGTTTTATTCTTGTTTTAACATAAACACTCAGCACAAAACTTACTTTCATCCTACACTTTCCATGCTAGCTACTATCAGGCCTGTCCGCTAGCTCTGTTTCAACATAAAACAATCAAATAAGATACAAACCTTAAAATCTAATTTCGGCTTCGTTCGCTTAAATTATACCTAAAGTGGTCATCGGGTTATTTTCTAAGCGATAAAATCACCGCATCTCGCCATGAATTTTATTAAGTGCAATAAAGGATGAAACTGAGACGTAAACATAGCGCCATTTTGGCTGGAGGAACCGTCAATGACGAGTTTATTCCGCAGAAATCCCGCTGATCTAACAGTACATGGATGGTCCACACACATAAAAACTGGCTGTGGTGAACTATGTTGAGATCTAGGCTTGACGTTACTTCCTGTGCCGTACGCATAAGCAGCGCGGGTATTTATACATATATTTTTATGTCTATTTTTTTTTAGCAAATACAAATATAACTAAATTCTTATTGTAATACTTTGAAAACTATGTATTTTTTCACACAATTTATTTTTTACAATACGAATAGTAAGGATGAAATATTGTGAAAGCGCGTGTGAATTCTGATTGGCTGTTGAACACTTCCGGTCTGTTAGTTTGAAAAGTGTTTGGGCAGCCGGCGGTGGCTAGACCGTTACAGTTAAAAGAAGGCCCCAAAATGTTGCTGAATTTGGAGTTTAGTCGATAACAAATTATTTGTCTAAAGAAGTTCTGCGCTAATATCGGTAAGACTTGAGCCGCACATTTAAAAACGTTGTTATTTCGTTCTTTACATACCTGTAAACTTTAGTTTAATAGAACGTGAACGGTGAGTTAACTTGAAGCTAGCTTAAGAGCTAACGTTGAACTCCTCTTCGGTCGCTAACATATGATGATAGTCATTATTTAATTAAGATGCATTCTACCTTTACAGCACGTAAATAAGTTTTAATACATTTGTGTGTTGGTTGTTTTTAACATTTTAAAAAGTAAGTTGACTTCTTGGTGTTGCCCAGGCCTTTGTTTTTGCGGAAATTTCAAAGATGGCGCAACGTCTGACTGTGTCAGATGGAGTAAGCAAGAAAACCTCCAGGGTCCGAGTAGCAGTCCGTCTGCGGCCTTACATGATTAGACAAGATGAAAAAGACGAGGGGCCTTGTGTTCGAGGCCTGGACTCCCAGAACCTGGAGATAATTAATTGGAGGAATGCGACGGAGACCGTGAAATACCAGTAAGTTTTCCTACCCGAACCCTCGGTCTTAGTTTTTATGCAATTAATGAACAAAATAAACTAATTTGTCACTTTTTCACCTGAGGCTCACTGGTGAAAGCTAGTCAAAGTAAAATGATCATCCATTTTCAGTTTTCTTTTTATGTGTATGCTGTTTTTTAAATATATTTGAAAACGAAAATATAGGAGGTTGAATTGAATAAAAATGAAGTGGGACATGTTCGGACCCTGAACTTTAATAATAATATAATAAATGGCACTAAATATGTTTTATTTTATTTGTATCTTTAGTTTTGATGTTTTCCATGGAGAGCAGACTACACAGAAAGAGGTTTTCCTTTCCTCAGTGAAACCCATTCTGCCACACATTTTAAACGGACAAAATGCAAGTGTGTTTGCTTATGGACCGACGGGAGCTGGTATGTTAAATCTGTCTTATTATGGTCAATATTTTTTGTTTTAAGTGCTTTGAATCAGGAGATTCACTTTGAGCCTGAAAGTTTTTCTTTGCTCCATCTCTTTGAGCTTTTTTGTGCAGCGTATATTTGTTGTTCTCCTAATTCTTTAAATTCTTTAACAGGCAAGACCCACACCATGTTGGGAACTGCGGAGCAGCCAGGTGTGATCCCCCGAGCGGTGCGTGAGGTTTTTAATCTGGTCAACGCCAAAGATGAGGATGAAGGATGGGACTACAGCATCGGCATGTCATATCTGGAAATTTATAATGAAAAAGTATGGCTTTTTAAACAGAAACGCACCAGCAGCTGTAATTTATATTGCTAAAACTGACTTTATGTTGACAAAACTCCCATAATTCCAAGTTAGTTGAAATTCTACCAATTCATTAAAATTCAAATCATGTTTCACTCAGTTTGTTTAAACATTTTCAGTTTCAGTAGCTCTTTTATTTTGCTTATAAGTTAAAATTTTAATGTGAGCTTTTAGAATGAGAAAACAGTTTTTGAAGTAACTGGATTCTGCAGACGGTTGTTTATGGAAAAGTTTAATTTGAATTTTTTAGCTAATCATTAGATTTTGGAAGCTAATTTTATGTTTTTGCTTTGATAGTACTAAATCAAGCTGGATTGTGATTGGCCCACATTTTCTTAATTGCTCTCTTTTTTTTCGATCTGTATCATTTTAAAAGCTAAGCATTTTAACTTTGTGTAATCCATCTCAACCATTTGTCCTCTCAGGTTCTCGACCTTCTATCACCAAACTCCCAGGATTTGCCGATCAGAGAGAATAAGGACAAGAACATTCTCATTCCTGGCCTCACCCACACGGCCATCTCCTCTTTCTCTGATTTCGACAAACATTTTATCCCTGCGACCCTGAACCGGACCACAGCTTCTACCAAGTTAAACCAGCGGTCCAGTCGAAGTCACGCTATTCTGCTCATCAAGGTCTGACATCATTTGCTCTGCAATATTCCAACGATTATATGAAGTCAGCGGTCCGACAGCATCTTAACAGGTCGTGGTCTCTGAGCAGTAGACCAGGATTTGGTAGCTGGTGCTAAAATCAATTCTCTCCTGCAACAATCCCGTTAGCAACTCCTGTGCTACCTGGGACAAAACCGGAGAGATACAAACTCCTTGTTTCTGTTCTTGTTTAATGTGTTTCTTTCTGTATTTTGTAGTTTTTAATGAGATACGGGATTCCATGTGCCAAAAGTTTGAGTCGCACTTTTTTACATGTCTAAAATATTGAATTAATCCATTATATTCTCTTTAACTAAGTTAGATTTTTAATATTTAGCAGCAATTTTAACATTTTAGCTTCATAATTTGTTTTTGCCTTTTGTAATATCCCATTAGATATCAAACTGTTCAGTTGTAAAGTATTTTTCCCCCATATTGACTAATACAGGTTCTTCATATATGTGGCATCTGGATGTTTTCTTTCTAAATTATTGCTTCCACATTTTCATTGAACTAGAGCAGACGCCTTCAAGCTGAGGCCCTTTGGACCTTTCAAAGTGGCTTAACTAAAAGTGATAAATGATACATAAAAAAAGATTTAATAATGAAATAATTGCTTTGGATTTAAACAGACTCACACCAAGGCAGAAATATTTTTATTTATTTTTAATAAGTTGAAAACTGTTTAACTTTGATTATTTTTCACCAATATCGACATCCCATTGCAGAAAAGTGTCTTTTTTTTCTCCTGTATTTTAAAATAAAATAGTGGTTCTTGGAAAAGGATGACAAATTTATCAGAAATTATAAATGTTTTTGAAAAACAATTTTACATTTGCTGCTCCAAACTATATATATTTCTATATATTTAAACTAGTAAAGGGGTCAGCCGTGTTTACAGTCTGAATATTTTAGAGGCAAATCTTTTAAATGATCTAATCCATCCAGGTGGTCCGGACTCAGCGGGCCTTTCCCCACCGACAGCAGACCGGGAAGCTGTACTTGGTGGACCTGGCCGGCTCCGAGGACAACCGGCGCACCTGCAACCAGGGCATCCGCCTGAAGGAAAGCGGCGCCATCAACCTGTCCCTCTTCACGCTCAGCAAAGTGGTGGACGCTCTCAACTCCGGCACGGCCGGCCGCGTCCCGTACAGAGACAGCAAGCTGACCCGACTGCTGCAGGACTCTCTGGGCGGCTCGGCTCACTCCGTCATGATCACCAACATCGCTCCAGAGTACAGATATTACTTTGACACCTTCAGCACACTGAACTTTGCAGCCAAATCGAAGCTCATCGTGAACAAGCCGTTCACGAGAGAAACTGTGGCTGTGCTGCCAGGTGAGTCGGAGGCGCTTAATTTGACTTGAAAGGAACCAAAATCGTTGTTATAGAAACGCACAAGATGCTATTATGTCTTTGTTCACACTGCACAGTGATGTGATGTCGTGATACACACATTAGTGTATCACTAATCTGCACACGGTTGCTGTATTTTCAAATTTATTGACGCTTTCATTGAACAAACAGAGCAGAAAATGGTAAAACTGTCAATCCTGACAATCAGGACAGCTTTGGAGTTTTTTTAACATCATTAGTTTGAATTTATCGTGACAAGAATAAATAAATGTTTCTCACAATAAGAAATTTATCACAATAAATGATACAATAAATGTCCACCCCTAATATAAACAATTTAAGGTCAGATAAATGTAGGTTAAATGGAATAAAAAGCACAATCTGATAGAGAAACCTCACTTTCGCTAAGTGGCCACTAGAGGGCAGACATGCCACAAGACAGGAGATAACAGTGAGCAGTTTTCTCTAATCTTTAGATTTTCTTTCTTCACATGCCTCATTTATTATTTTCCCCGCCTTCTGGATGCGTTATGCAGAAATAAGCTGCCGTTTTCTTTAATTTATCCTCCGCAGTGCAGCCATTTTTACCCTGGAGAATCCTAAACCCCATGTAAGAGTGCCCTGAATACTAAGCTGTTAATTTTCCCTCCTGCTCCAGTGAAGCGGTCCAGAGAGGAGCACGAAGCAGGGGGTTCTGGCGCCGAGCCACACAAGAAGAAGCAGAAAGACGAGAAGAAATCTGAGCAGGACGGCTCCTCCCCCTCAGCGCATTACCACAGGTTAAAGATCCCAGTTTAACATCTGATCAGCCAATTTTCACTTCTCACAAACCCAATTTGCTCTGAAATGTCAATACTCAAGATTACAATGAGTGGAAACCTATAATATTCTGGAGCCCATCTTATGTGGTGCTACAGTCCTGAACTTTGACCCCTGTCTCAGTATTTACTCCCTTTCTCTGGGTTTGGTTCTGTTTCAGTTTGTCAGAACCGTCGGTGATGGAGCGGCTGATAGCGCTGGAGAAGCTGATGATGAGCTGCCAGGACAAAGACCGGCAGAGCGTCCTGAAGGACGTGGCCCAGTCACGCAAAGAGATCCAGGTGACACACCGACCTGCATCTCTCTGGGCTCCTGTCCAAATGTTTCAGATTTCTGCAGCACTTTATTTGACAGAGTGTGTATAAAACCGACATAACGCCTGTAATGAACATGAAGAAGTCTGACTGAGGATGAGAATCCAGAACTGGTTCTTAGTAGTTCACTTACGTGGAATCGTTAGGCTTTGTGCGTAACGGTTCTGCGTATTGGTTCCTGTGACACGTCGTACACGCTCCATTTTTTGCATAAGAAAATATCCAAGATGGCGTCGCGACTGAAGCTCCGAAATGTGTTTATTAAGGATGCTCCTATCACCTGGACTGAAATCCACAGTTTTATAGATGGTGCCAAAACAAAACATCTACATATTTTGTCTTTTTATTTTTTTTCTTCTCTAAATTTGCTTTAGTTTACCTCAGCTGCATCAATCTTTGCATAGGTAATGTCTACAGGTGGATCTATGGTTCCTAAAAGTTTGTAGCCTTATTTCATATTTCTAAAAGACTTTTATACTGAATAATGCAAAAGAAAATTCTGCAGATTTACAAAACATCCAAATTATTTTATGTTCACCCACATTTTTCTGAAACATCACAGCTGCTGTGACACTTGGAGTCTCCCCCAAGAATGTGCTTCATTTTAATAATAATATTGAAATTGTTGATTGCTGAGAAAAACTAAATTAGATTTGGGTAGTCCAGGAAACCCAGCAGGGCTTAAAGTACAGCTGGGTCATTTGAAATGTTTTTGTTCAATCACTGCTCAGCCCATTTAGTTTCTTTAATTTGTTCTGTTTGCTGGGGAATCTGGACGTTAAAACCCTAAAAAGGTAAAACTTCCCGCTCAGAAGCTCAGCTGGCGCCGCTGTGATTCAGGTTTCCTGTTTTTGTTGCTGCAGGAGCTGAAAGAGAAGCAGAGGGAGTTTGAAAGAAAGGCGATGTTGCTCAGCCAGCTGGCGAAGGAAAAGTCAAGTTCGAAAGACGAAGCTGCGTTCAAGAACACTCTGGCTCCCCTGCAGAGGAAACAGCCAAACGTTACAAAACCCAACAAGCAGCAGGCTGTGGTCCAACCACTGCAAGGTCAGAATGAAGGAAGCTGTTTTATTACAGAGGAGGGCTGGGTGGTGAATCCATGTTTGGTTTTTGAAGATTTAATTATTGGAAAGTCTGGATTTTTAATTTTATTCAACCAATGTCTACCATTTTGTTTGACAAGTTCAGTTTACAGCTTCTGTTTGAGTTTGTGTCAAATATATCACATAATATAAAACTCAGGCTACATTTTTGTTTTTTTATTATTACAAGAATAAAGACAGTAATATGAGAATAAAGTTGAAATGTTACCAGAATAAACTTGTAACATTAAGAGAATAAAGTGGTCATTTTCAACCCAAAAAATAACTAATCATGGTTTTTCTCTTGTTAAAACAACTTTTTCCACGTAATTTTAAGACGTTCTAGTAAAATTGCATCTTTATTCTGATAATATTATGACTATATTTCCATAATTAAATAAATCTTGTAGTCTGGCACTGATACTATATTGCAAATCAGAAAAATTGTCATTTGTTTTTTTTTTTATATATATATAGAAAAATAAGAACAAAATTTATTAAAGTCAAATCTGATTAGAAAAAACCTGTGATTTTCTTTTTAAGCTGTATCGCTCAGCCCTATTAAGAAGTTAATTTTTTAATTAACAAAACTCATTCAAATTATCTTCTGTCCTTTAAACGTCTTTGAATCAGACGGAGCTAAATGTGATAAATTTGGCACAGAGCTCCACTGTTTGTGCTTCCATAAAGATTATTTGGCTCTGATCTTTGTCACGTTCATCGATGAGATGCGAAATGATCCAAGAACCCATCTACGGTTGTGCAGCCAGTAACGGGTCAGATGACGATGAGGAGGGGAGTAATGTTTCCCCTCCTCAGCATCGTGGCGGGAAGCCCAGAAAACCCGCCACCGTTTTCATTCCTCTGTTTAAAACAGTTCATCACTGTAGCGCTTAAAGCTCTCAGTGAGACAGAGGAAAACGATCATAAGAAAATGTATCATGTTTTTGTTTTTCCATTTTGTTTTCAACTGCTTATTAAAAAAAAAAAACATCTGTTTTTTTGATGTCTAGAAAATGAGCCGTTTCAGAAACGATAAGCTGGCATTGAAACTAGCATTTATCATAAATATTAAGGAGTTATTTACTCAAAACAAACTTTTATAAAGTTACTTGTAAGTCAGTTTTGTCTTATTTCAAATGTACACAGATACCTGCACTTGTTGTTTTTTTTTTTTGGTGTCTGTAAGATGAGCCGTTTCAAAAACGATGATCTGCCACTGAAACTATCACCTTTTTATCAATGTTAAGAAATTATTTGCAAACTCTTGTAAAGTTGCTTGTAAGCTAGTTTTGTCTTATTTCAAGTGTACTAAGATATCTACACTCTTTTTGTTCTGTTTGGGTCTCAACTGTTTCTAAACCCAGCCCAAGCTTTAAAAACCACCCATCCCTTTTTGTAGCTGTATATTTGAGCAGTGCTGTTACCTAGCAACCCCAGTGAGTTCTGCCCGTTACCTAGCAACCCAAGCTGAACTCCATCAGGCGGTTTTACTGCTGTGTGCTCTACAATGGCTGCTGGAAAAGAAGTGTTTTTTTGACTAACCATCCAGAAACCATTTACTGCCTTTTTGTTGATTGTACAGAAGGCTCCACTTCTGCTTTTCATAGATGTACAGCTGTATACATTTTCTCGTGAGTGTAAATGTTGAGTTGGGTGTGTGTGGCCAGCAGCAGATTATTTGGATTTAAAGAGACAGGATGCCCTGAAACAACTCATTCAGAAAAAAAATCTCATTTTATGCAAAAAAAAAAAAAAAAAAGTAAAGCATGTTTTGTGTAGGCTGAAAACTGTCCTAACCTGTTGAGTGAAGCAGAGTGGGTCACATTTAAAGTATTAAATCGTAGCCTTCTCCCCTCCTGCAGTGTCTCAGCTCCAGCCTCTTCAGCAGCTCGCCGTCGTCAGGAAACAGTCGGTCTGCGTCACCAAGAAGGAGAAGAAGCTTTCAGACATGGTTGAGGTCAGCAGCCGACGCTTTGGCTTGGCACATCTGCAGAGTTGCATCCATCAGATACAAGCTGATGCAGGGCATTTTCTGTTGAACACACACTCTGCAGGATGTCAGATTTATGGGTCAACTGTCTGCCCTCGTCTTCTACAGCCGTTGCAGATGAACACATGTTCACGGTTGAAATTAGCCGGTCAGATTATAATCTGGTTATTATTTTTTTCTATGGCAGCCTCCAGATGGTAAAGAAAACATGAAGGAGAGCTCATGGGAGTCCCAGCTGGACACGTTGGTTCTGGATGAGTCCAAACAGAAAATCCTGCACATCCTGAATACGGGCTGCCTCAAAGAGCTGAAAGGCCTGCAGCAGATCGGCGACAAAAAGGCCAAACTCATCCTGGGCTGGAGGGAAATCCACGGCCACTTCAGAAAGGTGGGAGGACGACAAATGTTTTTAAAACGACCTGAACCTCAAATGACTCTCAGACACTTCCATTTCTTTTTGTTTATTGCAGTTGGAAGATTTGATAAACGTAGAGGGCATGACTCAAAAGAGATTTTCCTCCTTCATGAAGGTAAATTGACAGTAACTTTAGTCTTGTAATCAGATGCAGCTCAATTTTCTCATAACAAAGATGAGTCAGTTGTTGCTGTTATGTTTAAAAATACCAAAAAATATTCAAATGTTTTTAAGAAACTACTAAACATGAACCATTTTAATCTTTTTTTTATTTTTGTTTTGTAGGAATTGGGTCATGAATCAATAAATTCAGACACAGCAACTAAATCAAGAGACAGTAATTAAAACAAATCTGTTTATTTTGGCATCCAAATATTCCAGAGTTCTTTTGAAGCTAAATTCTTTTTCCACGTGGAAACGGGATTTTCTCTCAGTTGTCGATTTCATTGCTGTCGTCTTTGTTTACATCCAGATGCTCCGGGGAAATTGCCCGTTGCTGCCTGAGTAAAAATGCTGCAGAAGTTATACTGAGAGCAGAAAAGATAAAACAAATCGTAACATGATATAAAAGGCGACGCCAATAAGCAAAGTAATTTTTGAGGATTGTCATGAATTAAAGCTCTTCATGAATCTAAATTGCCTCAAAGAAACAACTTGCATTATTTCTGTATGAACGTCTTCATGAAGAATCGTTTCATATTTTATTTTTTTTATTCTACAACCTAAAAGGTTCCTGATTTTTTTTTATATATATATTTTCTAAATATGTCTAAGTTTAATAATGTGACAACCACAGTTTTCTTTCTGTTTAACACAACTGACAAAATGCTAAAATTATTCTTTTAGTTTAGCGTATTATGAAACATGTAGCCCTTTTATGCTATGGTGGACAGGCAGTCGGCCATCTTGTTCGCTCATCAGCTTCAGTTTAACTCTAACTTTCAATTTGCTATATTGTAATGTTTACTCCTTTAAACTTACTTACTCAATATTGTAATGTTTACTCCTTTAAACTTACTTACTCAAATTTCATCAGCCACTCTGTACTTCTATTTTTTATTATTTGTTGGATGTTTACTTGAATTAAAATATAAAAATGCTTCAATATTTGATGCTCATTGATCTTTTTACTGTTTTTGCAGGCAAACATCCTGAGCGCCATGGGAAAATGACATTTTATAAACTCAGCTCTTAAATATATATAATTTCTGTGATAGACATTTTTTTTTTTCTTTTTTGTTTCCTTTTGTAATATTTTTGTAGTAACATCTTTTTGCCTGGTGGTGGCACTCGCGTGCATTTTTAATAAACCTCACCTGAACGCATTTCGTGTCTTATTTCATAAACATCTTTGGGATTTCTGCCTTGTTTCTTTATCAGTGGATAAATGTCAAACCTTTTGCTTTTTTTGTTATTTTTATCGGGTTTGAGGAGAGCATGATGCTATAATCCAACCCCCACCTTCCTCCTCTTTCTCCTTCTGCTTGTAGCCTGGTGGATCTCACTTCTCATTTCACACACCCACCCCCACCCCCACACCCCTCCTCCCATCCAGGAGTCTCCATCCACTGCTGCTCACTGCATCGCCAGGATTCACCATCAAGCTTCCAATGCAACATTTACTACCAGATTTATTTATTTTTCTCTTCGTCCAACATGTTTGACTGCGTGTGATTTTTACTCTTATTTCTGGGGGGAGAATTTCGCTCCCCACGATGCCAAATCCACGGACAACCCGGCTGTAACAAGGCGTTGCAATAAAACGGTACGTTTCATTTTTCTGTTGAAAGAGGAAACTTTGCTTACATTAAATTAATATGATACATTTTCTTTTTTTAGCGCTATAACCATCCGCTGAATACAAATGAGCAGCAGCGGCGCTAATTAACGCGCAGCCTCGATTCCTTCCTCCATCACTGTATTTTCCTTTTGTCCTTTTTGTTTTATTTTTGAGCAAGTCGCTTTTGTAGAAGCAACCATATGATGGTTAGCAGTTTGTGTGCACACCTGCACAGAGACCAATGGCTGCCAGGGTGAAATCCGAGAAACCTGCCTTTGTATCCCACCTCATGTCACTGTGACCCGCTTTTCTCATCGTCTCTTCACTTCAGAGGCTTGTGGACACATTTCAGGCCCCATTTATAATGAATCTGCTGCATTTTTAATGTTTACAAAGCATCAGCATATAGGAAGTGATTATAAAGGAGGATGAATGTCAAACAGGAGCATCGTAATTCTGAGTTTGTCTTTTTAAACTGTAAATATGCTGACAGAGGATGGATTGAAATAGTGGAAAAAAATCTAAATGGGATTCTTTTTACTTTTTCCTTGACTAAGATCTGCTTTGATGGTGTTGCATTTAATCAGTCTATAAATAGACGTGAAGCTTGTAAAAATATTTTGTCTAAATTATTTTGGATAGATATGCAAAAATAAAATAAAACATCTAAAAGCAGATTAAACACGACATTTCAGAAATGCAAATCTAAATTATTAAATACAAGAAAACTTAACATGATTCTTCTGTATATTGAAAACCATTGGAATTTTTAATTGTATTTTTTAAAGATTTTATTTCTCAGCATTTGTTTGAAAGCAGATAAATGTCATATCTGAGAAAAACGAACCTAAATAGTTAAAAACAAAAACTACAAGCCACCCTTCACTCTGCAGCCAATAGTTTCCTGACTGATTTTCATAAACCAAAATCATCACATCCTAATTAAAATATGACCAGAGCCGCGTGGTTCTGAACCTGTTCCTGTCGTTCCCGACCCGCATCGTGACAGCAGCAGCTGAGTGGAATCGATGCTGTAGAGAACGAAACAAAGACACGTCCACAGAAATAATGGCCGCCACTTCTGAACATGTGCAAACAAAGCTGAAAGCCACCTGTTGTCAATACACTCATACTATCAGCGCAGAGGCATTGTTTTCAATGGCAGGGTGTGTAAATATTGTGTTTTAAATGACAAATAGGCGTTTATTTGTTTAGTAATAGTAGTTTGGGATCGTGCTGTAGTTTGTGTGTCATGGCGGAAAGCTAAAGGCGGGAAGCCTGTTAAGATCAATAAACAGGAACTCCTCGTAAATTTACAATACTGTAAATAATTAATTTCCTCTAAAAGTAGAGATTAGAAATTAAATAAATTGTTGAATCAAATAATCCGCTTGTTTTCGTTGTTTTTATTCATCAGTTTACAAACAAGCTAGCATTAGCCTTGGAACTAATAGCTAAAAGCAAGAGTTTCAGTGTGTTCTGTTATTAGGAAGTAATTTTTTATTTTATTTGTGTGGAATGTGACTCTTTTTGGTACAACCTCTGTTTGCTACCACGTTCCTTTGTGTTTTTAAAACTAAATGGAGATGAGGATTATGTTATACAATACAAAATGTTTTCCTATCCAAAATGAATAGTAAATTAACTCGTTTGGCATTTAGTCCCAGTTCTGAGCTCAAAAAACAAAAATATCTTCAAATAGTGGGAGGGAGAAAATGGCTCTTTATGGTCTGTTTATGGATTTTTCTCATGTGGTTGGTAGGGAGCATAAAGTCAAATAACGTCTTGTTTTGTTGTATACCAACTAACGTACAAGAAAATAAGACGCGTTTTTCAGATCTGCAATCATGAAAAATTAGGAACCAACTGAAATCTCAAATTTATTATTCAAAACAGTGAAGATATAAAATAACTCCAGTAATTAACTCCCAACTGTTGTAGTTTATTCATGTCAGCCATTTCTAGCTGTAACTTACCGACAATAACAACTACCTTAGGTTTATTTATTTTTTTTAGCACTGCAGCACAGGTAGGTGTTACAGGAAGCCAGAAAAGCTGCAGTTTGAAACTCAGCCATTGCTTCAATGATTGTGGCAACATTTCGGATTCTCTTTTATTATTTCATTCCTACTATCCTTGAATATACTGACTCTTTGGTGTTAGCACTGCAGTGCTAGAAAGCTAGAGGAGCAGTGGTCTAAAACTGGTCAGCGATTGCATCAATAGTTATTAGTAACTAACTAAAACTAAATGCAGCTTCCTGCGGTTTAATGTTAGCACTGCAGCACAGCTAGGTCTTACAGAAAGCTAGAAAAGCTTTGCACCTGAACTCCAAGCACCCATTGCTTCAAAGGCTGTGGTACTGCCTAGTTTATTCACATGGCAGCCATTTCTAATAAGACATCTTCAGCCTAATTTGTAGCATGGCAGTACAGGTAGATCTCCCAGGAAACTAGAAAACTTAAACTCAGCCATTCCTCCAAATATTGTGGGGTTGTTATTTGCTGATTATAATCAGCAAATAATCCATTTGCTGGTTATTATAATCTTTTTTAAAACCACATATCTACCATTTTTAAGCAAAACTGGATCTATTTTTGATGTCACTGTAGCACAGCTATGCTCCATAGGAAGCTAGAAGAGCAAACTCTAATCAGCTTCAAAAGTTGTGATTTGTAACTAGATTAAACTGTTATGCCTCTTCAGGTTTAACTACAGACAGCACAAACAGGATTGGACCGGAATCAGAGGCTTAACTTTGGCGTCGTCATGGCCGTCAACATGAATCCAGCTCCAGCCGTTTGGCCGGGGGAAGAACAGCCGTCGCTCATGGATCACGACGACCCCGTTTCCAGTCAGGCCGCCATCATCCCCCTGCCGTGCGGCTCGCCGGGGGACGAAGAGCTCCTGCACAGCTGCAACAGCCTGACCGACACCAGGCCGCCCCGCAGCAAGTCCAAAGGAGAACTGGTGATCGTCATCAATGAGAAACTGAAGAACGGTGAGTTCACTGCAAAAACACAAAACCTTACCAAGTATTTTTGTCTCATCTCAAATGCAAATGTCTCAGCACACTTGAAATAAGACGAAATTAACTTACATTTAAGTTTTCAGCAAGATTAGGAGCTTATTTTAAGACAATAATTCCTTCTTACTGAAGGAATTATAGTTTAAATTGCAAATTATTTCACTTATAGCAAAACATTTTTCCCAACTTATAAGTGAAATAATCTGCCAGTGGAACTAGAACTTTATCAGTATTAATGAATAATTATTTACTTAAAATAAGCTCCAATACTTTACTGAAAAGTTCTAAGCTTTATCTTATTTCAAGTGTACTGAAATATTTACACTAGAAACTACAAAAAAATACTTGGTAACATTTTGTGTTTGCAGAGTTTAATTAGATTAAAAAGAACTATATATGTATATATACTAATATGTACACTCAGGATTTTCTTTTAAATTGTGGTTAACTTGTTTCACAGCAGAGTAGCTGGATGCACACTGTAAAAAAGAAAAAAATTTCACGTTAAAATTAAAAAAGATCTGTCCAGTACTTTCTCCATATTTAATAATTTAAATATTTTTATTTAAAAATATATATATATAAAAACAGTTTTGTCTTATTTTAAGTGTACTAAAATGTTTTCACTAAAAACTAAACTGAAAATACTTGGTGAGCTTTTGTGTTTTTGCAGTGTTTGACCTCGAACTGAGGCAGTGGGTGGGTGGAGGTTGGGTCGCATGCAGCTGCTTACTCAGCAAGCTCTAGGAAAGTCAAATCCCTCTGCATGGAGTCGCTCCCAAGAGAACACACACACACACTCACACACACTGAACACGCTGACTTTTTGCTTGTCCTTGTCACGTTTCACGTGCAGGTAACGGGATCCACCCCGGCCCCGCAGAGAGCACCTCTCCAGTGATTTCCTCCCCTCCCAGAAGGCAGCACTCCATCTCCTATCCTCACCACGCCAAAACCAGAAAGGGCAGCCGGGCGGGATCCATCGGCTACACCGCCTTCTCGCCCCGGCCGTCGCTGTCCCGGCACTCCAGCATCGCCACTAACCCTCCCCTGGACCGAACCAAGGTCAAAGACTACCTCCTGCTGTCCGTGCTGGCCTGCTTCTGCCCCGTCTGGCCCATCAACATCGTCGGCTTCGTCTACTCCATCATGGTAAAAGTGGGTGGTGGAGAAAAGCAGCGGGATGTGGCCACCAGGGGGCACCAGAGAGAACAATAGCTGAGTTTCAAAAGTCTAATATTTTTTACTTTAAAGTCAAAAATAAAGTCGCAACGCTGCGAGAGTAAAGTCATATATGAATAACGTGGTAATATTGTGACTGAATAAAATCGTCCTGTTTTAAGAATAAAGTCAGATGAGAATAACATTGAAATAATATGAGGTTAAAGTCATAATACTAATACTATAATCTTGTAATTTTATGACTTTATTCTTGTATTTATTTTATAATAATCCGTCATATTGAATTATATGCAGCTGATCGAAGCATAATCCTCCATCTTGGATTTTTGACTCGTCTGTGCCTCTCCGGTTCCTCTCCGCACGTCTCTGGGGAAAAGTTGTTGATAAACGAATGTTGGCGCCATCATCAGTTAACAAACTTTAATTTCTTTATTTTTTCTCTTTCCAGTCGAAGAACAGCCTGGAGCAGGGGAACCTGGACGGCGCCGTGCGTCTGGGTCGCGTGGCCAAGATGCTCTCCCTGGTGTCTCTAGTAGGAGGGACGATCATTATCATCGCCTGCATTGTCAACCTGGCCAGTGAGTGTCCCAAATCTGACCTTTAACCCCCAACTACACCTCTTTACCCTCTGTGTATCTGTGCCCAGCTGAGCTGACCTCTCCTCTTTATTCCACTTTACTAAACTATCATGTCATCCCACCATATAGAGCTTAATCTGGCCCTAATTTGTAGCGTTGCAGCTGTTGCATGTTGCGGTTCGATTGGCGCGCCTCACCTCATTCTGTTTGCTTGTACCAACTGTGAAGTCTTGTTCCTGTGTGTAAACGGCTCACATTTGTTTGTTGTGTTTTTTATGTTAAATAAAAAGATTCTGAGAACAGATTAGAGATCCTTTCAGTCACTTGAATAGATTTGGGTTTTTGAAAAGGCAGAAAACAAGTTTGCACTTTGACCTCTTGGTAAAGATGTGGAAAAAACATTGAAATAAATGTTAAGAAAAATCCAACCTTTAGTTTAAAATTTATTAAATGATTAAACTATAATAAATATATATATATATTTTTAATTAGTTGTTTGTGACAAACTAAGTTAATTCTGTAACTAAAACATTTTTAATCAAACTTTTTAAAGTTAATCGAAGAAGCTCCTGATACCCTGAGACATAAATATGATGTAACAGAAACCAGTTTTTCTGATTCACTTTTCAAAATGGGAAAGAGCAGCAAACCCAGCATTTAAATATTTTAGTATCTAACTATCAAGTCCGGCCATATTTCTCTTACACCTACAATTTTTTTATTATTATTTTTTTGCTTTAGATTTAGCAAAGTATCTATTTTCTTGTTTCCATTTTCTGATTTATGACACTATTTTACAAATATGTTCTTTCTTCTTTCCCATTTTGAATAGTGTCATGGGAAGAGGAACTCTTTAATTTCTAATTTAGAAGTTCATAGATGTTGGTTTATTTCAAAAAGTTAAAATACACAAAAAGACAAAACATATATATATTTAAATATTTGGACAATAATTGCATCAACACTGATTTTATTAAATAAAATTATTTCATTACTAAAATAAAAAAAAAATTTCCAGGTGAGATTGAAACATATTTATATTATGTTGTATTTCAATCATATGTTCTCTTGTGTTTTCAATTTTGAAGAGTAGCTAAATATTTATACACCAGGAAGAGTCACTGATTTTATTTTATTTTTTTAATTAAAAGCTTATCCGTACTTATATTGTAATAAATTAGAATATTATTAAAAACGTATTTTATTTCAGTAATTCGTTGCACAATTTTGTAGATTTCCAATGTTTTCAAGCCTTTTTCTATAAATTATGCAAATTTTCTGCTTCCAGCCAATGAAAACACAACACTTAACATTATATTACAACGGTTATCTATGACAATAGACAAAAAAATTTAAATAAAGAAATATGTTCTTGCAGGTTATTTTCATTTTAATTGGAGAAAGAAACAGAACATTCTAATTTCCTTAATATGACTGGATTAATATTTCTGGTTGCAAAGTGTTGTCAATTTATGCCATCAGTGATTTTATAAAAAGAAAATAATTCACAACCAAATTAATGTGCTTTAATATTAATGTAAAATTTACTGAAATGATTTTTACACATCTATACCAGAGGTTTGAAAACAGTGAGGAGAAACTGACAGGGAAAGTAAATTCAAATGTGTTTTTTCCGTCAATATTCGTTGAGTTTAAGCTGATTTTTATCTTTCCCTGCGTGTTCGCTTGGCCTTTTGGGTCTCATTAAACCAACCTGCGTCCTAATTAGCTCCATTTCGGAACCACTGGGACGCAGCGGACCCTTGCTTTTCCCCCTCATTATGTAACTGTAGCCTGTAGATTACGTTGCAGATTACAGCTCTGACTAATACGCCTCCCTTTCTTTTTTTAGTAAATGTGAAAACCTGAGTTTCTTCCCAGGATGAAACCGGATAAGGGAAGTGAAGGTCTGGCCCTCACCTGCACCACCGCCTAGTCATTACCCGGATGTGTGACAAACTCCTGACTCACAGAGCTTTACTTAGATTCCTGTAATCTCTATACAGCCCCCTTAATTGTTGTGGAAGAAATGAGAATAATCCGAAATGCTGCTGCTGCTTTCCGTGTCGGAGGACAGAAAATGATTTTTAAGCTCTACCTGCGACTAATAACAGGGAAGTGTTTACTGGCTACAGCACCAATCGCGACAAAATGGCTGCCAAGTCCGCCCTCCTCTACACCAGCTTGCCTGTTAAATCCCCTCAAACACGGAAGAAGCTGCAGGATTTACAGTCCAGTGGAAGAAACACTTTGAACCACACTGCGTCCTTTTTGTTTCAGACTGTCCTCTGTGACTTTCAGCACTTCAAAACGCCCCACATCTTGTGTTTGAGCCCCAGCATTTCAGTGGTAAAAGCGGATGAAAGAGAGAAGGGAAGGGTTTATCTCGGACTAGGATTATGGAAAATCCCGCACAGAAGGCACGCTGCAAGAAACATACGTGCCAAATAAAAAAGAAATTCAGTGGGGAAGCTGCTTGCTTTCTCTCCTGACAGGAACATGAAATGTGTTTTTACTCTTCCGCTGCGTCACTTAACGCCACTGTGAGCTGGGAGCGAAACGCCGCTGTAGCAAAATCCAGTCCGGTTAAACTGCATCGTCTATCAACTCACCTTTTTTATGAAGTTTGTAAACAATCCTTTTCAGACAGAAATGTGACGCCATTAATGAACGCTGAAGTGTGTTTTAGGAGCTGCGTTTCCGTTAAAAAATGTCTGTAAAACTTTATCAATATTCTGCTAATTTAAAATATTAAAAAGCACAATTTCTCAGTTGTGGTGTTTCTATTAAATATGAAACGTAATTTAAATCACATCTGAATAAGTTTGCTCATGCATAAGTTATTAAAAACATGGTGCAATACCGTCCTCCTACCGCTTCCTGTCGAATTCTTCTTCGTGGTTTGAGCCTGTGTTAACATCCGGTTGTTGATCACGTGACTCGTGTGACGAAAAAAAGTTTCCGTTTCAGTTTTTTTAAAAAAATAAACTCATGTTGATGTGGACAGAAACAAAAAAACTACATATTTCAATTGATAAAATGCTTTGCTGATTTTTTCTTTATTTTTATTAAAATTGGTTTAATTTTTTTTCCCCTGTCACACAAGTCACATGACCAACAACCGGATGTCGCCGCTGCTGCCAACCAGGAAGAAGACAACAGGAAGTGGTAGGAAAAGTAGGGTGCTGCTTGTTTTTAAATGACTTATTGTGAATAATAATTATTCACGTGTTATTTTAATTGCGTTTTTTATTTAATAGAAACACCACAGCAGTGAAATTTAGTTATTTTCCAACGTTAGCGGAATATTGACAAAGTTTTTGCGCACATTTGAAATGGAAATGCAGCTACTATTTGGTTAACAATCTGATCGCTTGTTATTCGCTGCAAAAACACAAAATCTTACCAAGTATTTTCAGTCTAGTTTATAGTGCAAACATTTGAAATTAGATGTAACTGACTTACAGGTAACTTTTCAGCAAGATATACAGTATGAGCAGTTTTTAAGTGAATAATTTGGTAATACTGATGAAAAAGCACTAGCTTCACTGGCAAATTATTTCACTATAACTTGGGAAAAATGTTTTGGTATGAGAAATAAATAATCTACCAGTGGAACTACTAATTTTTTTAAATCATTATTTTGGAATTATTGACTTACAACAAGCTCCTTTATCTTGCTTAAAAGATACTTGTGAGTTAGTTTTGTGTTATTTCAAGTATACTAAGTCTTTGCACTAGAAACTATACAGAAAATACTATGTAAGATTTTGTATTTTTGCAGTTTTGTCACCAGAGATGCAGCTGTAACCTCAGTTTCTATCCACAGGTGCTTTAAAACCAGACCTATTGTAGCGTTTTCGTCCTTTAATAAACTCCCTTATGGCTGATTTTCTTTTTTTATTATTACCCTGGATGTATTGCTTTAACATGCATAGCCCCCCTTTTAAAGGCTAATTTGTAAAATGTTTGTTCAGAAATGTTTCTGTGGGTGAGAACTTTAGCTGTAAAACCTTTTTTGTCATATTGTATGTTTTTAATTGACCTCTAACCTTTATCTACCTGTGATTCCTCACTGTGATTCCAACAACTGGGTTTTATTAAAACCAGGCTTTTTTTTTTCTTTTGCTGTGTACTATATTTTATGTACTATTAATATTTTCTGTCTTATATTGTAAGTTTAATTGTAATCAACTGTATGTATTCTGTAGATATAAATCTAAATAGTGTGATATTTCTCTAGTTAAATGAGTTAGCATTGTGTAGCCAGTCTGCTGGAAGTCATTATCTTCCCAGCAGGCTTCTATAATCTTTGTGGCTATTAGCATGTTATGGATTTTTATTCATGTATGATGATGGTAACCTACAAAGAAAAGCTGGCACCTGGAATATTATACTTCTGCAACACGTTCATAATAAAGACACAATGCATGTGACGAAATTTTCAGTGTTGTTTTGACAAGATAAAGAGCAGCAGCAGCGCAGATGGAAGAGATTTTTGCTTTGAGCCTTGGGGATTTCTTCATTTTGTGCTCCACCTGTGTCCCTTACACACAAAAAATGATGCTCGTTTAAAGATCGCCATAGGAATATTATTTATTCCATCTTCTTTTAAAAAGGAAATTAATATGTTTAATCCTTAGGATATTTATATTTTCAAAAATTTTAACTCGTTAGTTGTTCCCTGGCTAGTTTTCATTGTGGTGCCTTATCAAGAGTTATATATATTTAACTCATCACAGGACTTTATAATTTAGTCCTATATTTTAGGAAGTATAGTCTGCATCCCATGTTATTTGGCTCAAATAAAATGTACTATAAAGTCTGAATTTTCAAACATTTGAGCATTATTTACATTAACACTGTAACCATATTAAGACATATATCTTATGCATTTAATAGAAAAACACCAAAGATCTTTGGGAATCTGGTTACTGCTCCTGTAAACAATTTCTAAAGTCTGGCCCAGATCATTTTTAAAATTTCTCTTTTGATATTATTTTTTGTTTTACGACGGAGTATTAGAGGCCATCCTAATAAAAATAAAATGACATAAAATTGCAAGAAGAAACATGTACCCTGCTAATATTACGACTTTATTCTCGAATTATTTTGACTTCATTGCTGGAATATTATGATTTTTATTCTGGTATTTCGTCTTTATTCTTGTAATTTTATTTTCATTTGGCAGTGAATTCAGTTTTAACGGCACTCTGTGTTTCCACTGACTTTGAAACTGCGCAAATTTGAATTCCAAAAATAAATTTGCTTAATGGAATTTTGGTTTTTCAATTGTATCTAAATTAGTGTACTTTACAAAACTGCAATGGAAACAGCTTTTTTTTTTTTTTTTTACGTCACATGAGTCACGTGATCAAGGTTTTCTTAATGACGTATCGCGTAAACAAACGTATTCACGTGTGATTCAAATTGTGTTTCTTTAATGGAAACACCGCAATTGCAAAATTATTTGTTTTACAGAATAGAAACAAAGTTTTACATTTGTAATGGAAACGCAGCGATTCCTCGCAGCCACTAAAACACAACAAAACTTTATTCAAAAACACTCAACCTGTTCAAATTGGATTCTTTTACAGCCCATGCAATGCAAAAAGAAAATTCAACAAACACAAAAAATGTCACAGTAAATGTGGGACATTTCCAGAGAGCTTAGCAAGCGAAGAGCAGATTGTCTTTTGCAATTATGCACACCAGACTAAGGAAAGTGGGTGAAGTATTAGTGTCTCTGTCTCTGTGCTGTGACAGTGTTTAAGCTGCAGTGATGCAAAGCGCCTGCTGCTGCTGGATGCAGCAGAAAGAAGGAAACGCTGAAGGGAGCAGCTCAGAGCCAGAGAAACTTGCTGATGATGGACTGTAATGAGAACTCGGCTCTCGGATGACTTCAGCAGAAATCAAAGCTAAACCAACTCTCATTATTTTCTCAGAGGGCTTTAAAACCCTTAACGAAGCCACTGCAAGTGAAAGCTGAAACATTCCTCTCTCATCACTTTAACAAGTCTATTACTGAGCGTACATGTTTGGAAATTACCAAGTACTGTTGGTCTAAATGTATTAGTTCACTTGAAATAAAACTTACAAGTAACTTTTCAGAAAGATATGGGAGTGTACTTTAAGTCAATTACTCCTTAATATTGATGAAAAAGTGATAGTTCCACTGACAAATTATTAAAATGTCTAGTTATAAGTGAAATAATCTGCCAGTGGAACTTGTACTTTTCATCAATATTAAGAAATCATTTATTCTTATTATTTATTTTATCTGAAAAATATCTTTTGACTTGGGAATTCAATGCAATTTTCTATGAAAAAAAAGTAAAAGCTACTAAAAACCTGCCTTTGTTATTAGAGCTATTTAAAAACATTGGTCGGTTCGTTATCATTTTTAATTGCCAGATTATTTATCTTATAAGATGGAAAAATGTCTTTTTATATGTCAAATAATCTCCCAGTAAACTAGAACTGTTTTTAATCAACATTAAAGGAAAAGTAACTTGTAAGTTAGTTTTTGTTTCATTTCAAGTGTATTAAGATATCTGCACTAGAAACTAGACCAAAATACTTGGTAATATTTGTATTTTTTGCGGTAAATATTTACTAGATCAACAGTAGGCTGCACAGTGGAGCAGAAGGTCCTGGTTCAATTCTCGGCTGTGGAGCTTTCTGTGTGGACTTTGCTTCTTCTCTCAGAATAACACTCACCTTCCTCCTGCAGTCTAAAAACATAATTGTTTAGTTAATTGGTCATTCCAAAGTGCCTGCGTGAGTAAGTGTGCTGGACTGTCAACCTACCCAGGGAAAACACTCCCTGTTGTCAAGCCTAATAAATGAAGCTAACACAGAAGGAATGGCATGCTAGCCACTGCTAATTAGCACTAAATTCTACAGAAAGTTTTTAGAATTTATGTTGAGTGACCCAGACATTTTCTGTAAAATATGGGAGTATTTATTCCATATTTTGTTCTCAACTATGAATTTAAACAACTTAGCATTACAGAGGAAACATAGGGGTAACCTCCTTGATGCTAATAATTTGAGAAAATAACTGGTTTGCAATGCTAACGCAAAAATATTGCACAATTTCTCTCATTTATAGTCAAAACAGTTAATTAAAAATACACTTTTATTTGGTAAAATTATATACTTATGAGTTAAGCTTGAAATGATAAAACCTTGCTAACACAAACATGTTGCTACTTTGAGATACATGCTAATGCAAGACAACTCATGTTAGCATACAGAATCTGTCATAGCTGGGAATAAATACCTTGTTAAAACACCATTATTTTGTTGTAGATTCTTCTAGATGAGGGTTGTCATTTTTTATGACCTTTCTTGTTTAAATTAGGATAGATTTTGGTTTTAATGAGATGTAAAACTTGTTTTATAGCAAGAAATGTTCTCTTCTGAGTTTATGTCCTAGTTCTAGCAGTTAATCGCTTTTATATTAGCATGCTAATATTTGCCTAAAAAAAGTGGCTGGTGCATAAATATCATCCTATATCTCCAAAATAGGATAGATAGAAAACTGAAAATGACAAATATGTTTTCATTTTTAGATCTTACCTTTTGGGAGGGGAACAAAAGTTTTTACTTTACTAAGACGTCTGTGTTACTGCTTTGCTAATTAAAGAAGCTAACTTGGAAGAAACAGTAGGGTAACATTTGCTAATTAGCATGAAATACTAAGCTATTTATTGTGGATTCTGACAGTGTGTTAGCCCGTTTCCGCCACTTTGTTAGAAAAAAAAAATTATCTCGTTATTTTGAGATTTATTTATTTATTTTTTTTCTAACAAAGTGGCGGAAACGGGCTTCCATATGACAGAGAATTGTAAATGTACAATTTACACAGCAAGTTTGCATTAAAGGGGGAAAATAAAGCTAACCAATTCGATGCTGATAATACTTGAAGTTTCCTTGTTTGTAATTCCTAAGCTAAAAGAAGATAAAGGAAATAATATAATATAATAAGATAAAAACAATCATATGGAGAAGTGGCTTAACAAAGTAAAAAATTATTTATGAATCAAAACTACATAAAACTGATTTGGATTCTTTCTACATGGAATTTGCGTTTTCTCTCTGTCATGCCTGTAAGTAATAAAGTTAAATTTTGATATCACCTTTTATAGATAAAAAACACAAACTGCTTCATAGATAAAAAACTAAACCAAAGATAAACAGAAAAAACAGTTTTTTTCTGTGTTGCGGCCTGTTCTCTCGCCCCAATGACCGCTGGAGATAAAATGTGATGATGTGATGTTTTGCATTTTTATTGGTTAAAAAATAAACCCACAGAGCGAATATGTTGTTGAATTTGTGTCACACACCAGGAAAAAAACTGCTGACTAACAGCAAAAAATCTGAACAAGACTGACAGAAATAAAACCGCTCTGCTAACATCTGACAACAACAATTCCTCCATCAACCACTTTTAACATTTTGACACTTAAAGTCATTGTTTTTGCGCTCAGCTAATTTTATATTTCGTTTACAATAGGGGACGGCTCAGAGGGAGATCAGTGCACTCAACACGGTTACATCCAGATGCAGAAAGTGGGTCAGAGATTATCCAGCTGGGTCATAAATAAACACAGATGCTTGATTCAGCTTAGCATTTTTTGGATGCTCTGTTGTCAGTCTGGTGAGAAAAAAAAACTTTATGTGCTACTGACTTCCTTTGCCTTTGCAGGAACAAATCTGAATTTTTATTGTGAATTTAACCATAGGAGGTGTAATTATTCTAGATTAAGAAAAATAGTAATCCAGCCAGAATGAATTACTTTATTTAGACCAGTTGTTTAGTAACTTTGTTGTTTAGTTAGTGCATAATACAGCAGAGTCGTGTAGTAAACTAGTTACATTTACTTAAGTAACTTTTTGGAAAATATGTGTAGCAGGGTTTTATTTTATCAATATTATAGATGTGAAGTTTGTCAAAATTTGTTTTTTTTATCCTTTGTATTTATTTCATTTAGTTGAGAAGTTGTTTCTCTAGACCAGGGGTGCCCAAACGCTTTGAGACCAAGATCTACTTTTTCTGTCACTAAACCACCTGAGATCTACCACATTGACACGAAGATGTAAAAATTGCAAATGAAACTATTGACTTATTTTATATGCAAATATACATCAGTTATAGCAGACATATCAAAGTGATAGAAAACCTAATGCAGTTTCTTCCTCAGTGAGATTCTGACACTGGGAGCAGGTTACTGGTTTCTCAGTCAGAAGATGGTTGCAAACCTGAGGCCAGCAGGTATCAGTCAGTTATGGAAGATCTGAAATTTGGTTTAATGACGTCAGTATGAGAAACTACAGACTGATAAGAGGAACCGCAGAACACTAAGATAAAAGTACATCTTCTGAAGTTGGGGTATTTTTCCTCCAACAGGTTCCAGAGGAATCACCTCAAACCAGATTTGGACTAGAATTTATTTAAATTTATTTGTTTGCTTAATGGAATATATTTGTCCTATTTGATGTTTGTTGTCAATGACGTATACTCACAGACAAGGTAATTAGTCCAAGTCTGTCGTTTATTGAACTACAGCGGCCACAGCAAAGGTAAAACAACCTGAACAAGTTACCAACTCAAAACCACTGGTACCTTTTTACTCTCTCTCTCTTTGTCGCTTAAGCACACCCGTTGCCGTGGCAACCGCCTGCCGAGCAGATATTACTTTAAAAACAAAACATTATAAAATTAGGTTTTCAGACTTGATATTTAGTTCGTGATTATTAAAAAGCGCTCCCCTGAACACAGGGGTGGTTGATTAGCTAATTTAAACTCCTGATTGCCTCTGAATTGCGCAACAACCTTGTTGAAACAATAATTACTGAGATCATTAATTTGAACAGGTTTTGTTGATTTAATCAACTTTAATAAAGTTACAAACGTTTTGGATCTTTGAATAATTTTGATAAGTGCGTCAGAAGAGGACGCGCTAGTTTCAGCCTCTTGGTTGTTTGTCACCTACTGCAGAGATCCACTCAAAACCTTCCGCGATCGACCGGAACTTCCGTTACGCTGCTCTTGACTGTTGGTGGTTACCACAGCAACCACTAACTGACAGCTCCGCCCCCTTTTCCTTTCGCCGTTGTTAACTGTGATACGTATCAGGAGCAGCTCTGTGTTTACTTTACAAATATGATATTATAACATGTACTTTAGTAATATTTAATCACCTACATTGTTTCGTGAGTAATTTTGCTAAGCTTTGTATACATTTTTAACTGTTATCATTATTAATGTTGTCCATGTTAGCTATGTTTAATTTTAGAACTGTTAGCCGCTGCTAACTGCTGTTAGCTGCTCATTGGGAGTTGTTGCTTGTAGTTTGTTTAGGGTTATTTGTTGTATTTTATTTAATGTACAGGGGCAGAAGCTGCTGGAACAGGGACGAGCCGTCAGGGGAGGCAAGGGAGGCCAGACCTCCCTTGCCGTCATGAAAAGGGGAAAAAACGAAAAAATAAATTTAATTGTCATATTCATCAAATTGTTTTTATTATAAAGTCATTTTCCTTTTAATTTCAGTAGTTTGGTGTCATTTTGCACCAAAAAAGCAGAATTTTTATAGTTATGTTAAAACCGAAGACGAGTCGCTCTGAGGAGGCCACTTCCTGCTTGGCCTCCTCTGAGGATTGCGCAATCACACGGCTGCCTATGCTGGCAGGCTATGCACTTAGACTGAACTGCTGTCTGTCTCTATGTCGCTGTTTAAGTGTTCAAACACTGTGGCTATATCAACTAATTTCCGTGGTTAAGCTGATGTATATAATATCTAGTGTTTTTAGTCATCTGTCTGTAACGTCGTGTTTCTTTAGCCGAGCAAAACGGCTTTGAAAAGAGACCGAACGGAGGCCACGACAAAAAGGTTCTCCAGCCTTACGGCAGGGGGCGCTAGTGATCCCGGGATGCTTCATGCGCTCACCTGCAGTGCACAAGTGAACAAGTCATCTCCAGTTAATATTTACAGTGAACAACTGAGGAGCAGTCGTCCGTTTATTTCGTTTTACATTAGTTTTTTTTTTTCGTTTTTACATTTTGTTTTACAATGAAGGATTACATATCCAAACTCAAGCGATTTTCAACTAAGGATTATCGGTCAAAGCAGGAGGTCATCAGTAAAGGAAGACCAACTCCGGAGTTTAAAAGGTTTGATTCAGAAAACGAGACGTTTTTGATTCCATGTGCTTTATTGAGTGTTTTTATGTGTGAAAATTGCTGATATGGGATTTTAATTAAAAAGTTCAAATTAAATAATGAATAAGCTACTCTAGAGCAGCGTTCCCCAACCTTTTTTGTGACACGGTTCTGTGTCGGACAAATTTT
>CAEFZY010060869.1:0-49596 GCA_903066815.1 Brachyrhaphis roseni
TGGATGGATGGATGGATGGATGGATGGATGGATGGATGGATGGATGGATGGATGGATGGATGGATGGATGGATGGATACTGTATAACAGTGGTCCCCCACCCTGGTCCTCAGGGCCCACTGCTCTGCATGTTTTAGGTGTTTCCCTGCTGCTGTGCTGGAGTCTGGACTCATCAAAAACAAGCAGGACAGCAGTCCCTGAGGACCACGGTTGGGGACCACTGCTGTATAATATATATCATTTCCATGCATTGAGCTATGAAAATATTATTAACTACTTTAAATCTTGTCAAAACCTCTCGTGGCTACAATCTTCCACAGTAGACAGCACCTTTCTGTGCAGAAAAAGTCAGGTAGGACTAGTTGTAATATTTTGCTTCCCCCACAACATCATTGACCATTTATGGCAGGGATGAGAGTCTTAGGGTTTTTTAGGGCAATTTATAGCCCTCTTTCCTACTCACACATTTTTATTTCCCCACTCACCATTTTGTACCAATAGCAAAACTTTTAATTCCCCAGTGTCTATCATTTTGTCCTGGCTCCTTTCATTTTTGATACATAAGTATAGTAAGGAGTTTCTTCTTACGATACTTATGATTCTATGGGAAAAGCTTGATCAAGATGAGGGGAAAAAACTTATTTGTAAACAATTTAATGCTTTAGTTTAATATATATATAAAAAATGAAATACAGTTTGTTTTAACTGTAAACAGAGGGCTACAATATGAAGACTTAGGACAACAAAAGGGAACCAGGTAATAAAAATGCGGGATGACAAATCAAGTAGGAAATGTCTTCGAGATGGGCATGGATCACAGCAAAGTTGGGTACAAAATGGATAAAACTCCAAAGATAAGGTGAATTCCCAAAATTATTATCACGGTTGGGCATGGCACCCAATGTAACACTTTGAAGAAGTGCCAAAGAAAAAGTGTGTCCTGCAGTGACAGTATGCACAAATGGTCAAATTCTAGTTTCTCTTTGCATCTGGGTTTTTTTTTTAAATTATTTTATTGTTAGTTTGTTTTTTGTTATTTGAAAATACAAAGAAAATCTTTAATGTCTTTTTTTAACTGCCAAAAAATAAAATGGGTTGTATTTGGATTTCTTAAAAATAAACAACAGCAATGAAATGATCACTTTTTTATTTTCTGGTGCCGGACGAGACATCCACTTATCAAAACATGGACACTGTGGGAGGCACTGTTTTTTCTAAAAAAGCCTTAAAAAAGATGTCCCACTTTCACCACAAAACCAGTGCAGATTAACATGGACATAAAAAAACATCCAAAATTATGATAAATTTGCACCTGTGAGCATTTTTTTTTTATCCCATGTGCCCTCAATCTTGTACTTAACCTAACTGAAAAAGCAGGTTTATATTCCCATTTACTGCCACACACTGCGAACTGTGGCTTAGTTGAATTGAGTGGATGATGTCATCATTATGCCGTTGTGCAATAACACAATTGCTTTTAACTATACTTAGCTCTCAGATTGCATATTCAAGCAGTAAATAATGCATGTCAGCTATCACCAGACATTACTAATTGTTTCCTACTTGAGAGTAGGAAAGGGTACAAATGCGGCAAGAACAAATTGTCTGTAGGTTAGATGTTCCACTCCCTTTAACCTCTGTACCTCTTCTAGTTCATCAATCTCCTCAAGTTTATCTTTATTGGGTAAACAATACAGAAGTGTAAGGCTGTAATGGGTTTCCAGCTTTGATTGTCATCTTGACTGACAGCATTTATGTTGCTGAACAGTTATTTCCTTCTGCTATAGTCGCAACTAATCACTTATAGCAAGTACACACTCTTTAGAAACACATGTAGATGCCAATTACACACTTGCACATGTTGCTCACTGGATGATCAAGACCTTTCTTTGTCAAACAAGTGTGTAATGTTTTACCAAAAGTTTATGCAACACTGATAAACATAGTTATAAACTTTTATGCATACACACATAAAGGCTGCTGTTCACCTTAGCTGTAACAGATCAATGACTTGTTTGGTCTTAATGATCACCCTGCTGTAAAAAATCAACCATGAAGATATATTATTTATGATCAATTCCATGCCAGCTTTTTGAAATAAATAACTATGTTCTGTTCTAATAATTAAAGTCCAAAAGATCATTTAGATTTTCTTTGAAAATTATGTTAACAAAACTTAGATTTTCAGTTGTTTTTAAAGATTCTGCAGATAACACCCTGTTATTTGTCTTACACAGACGCCACGTACATATGCTCGATGCATGTGGGCGTACAGACAAGCTCTCAGCTCACAAATGCAGCTCAAAGCATCAATATCACATTTCCTGTGGTCTTTATTTCCAAGCAAAAGTACAAAGTTTTTTTTTTTCCAACTTATTTGCAATCGTGTAAAGTGCTTCTCTTTGTGCATGTAATTTGTTCCCCAGTTCTCCATATTAGCCAAGTTACAAGCAGACTTACAGTCTTCTCAGTATGAAATTTTAAAAGGAATTCCAACTTTGCTGCAACCAACAACAAATGACAGTTATTTTGTTGTGTGAAATGAAAGTAAGAATATAAAACTTTTTTTTCTAATTTATGCACTCTTATGGCTAATTTAAATGCTGTTTTATTATTTTTCACTTTTGTTCATTTATACTCTATGTCCAGGTCACCATATACATCATGAGCCTGATATGATTTACATATGCAAAGAAACAATGATCCAAACAAATCTGAGGGAAATATTTGACTGAGTTTCTCATGAGTCTTTTTCTTTGTTCCTGTTCTTTTCTATTCTTTTTTTTCATCGTTCACTTTAAAATTCTAAAATACATTTAGATGCACTGTTACTAGTCTATTCCATTCAAACTACATTTTATAAATGCAAAACTGCTATTATAAATGCTATTATAAATCCAAATAACTTTTCCTTTCCACAACTCCCACACAAAAATGTAGCTGAAATTTAAACTTCCCTATTAAACAAAATGACTCTTTTCCTATTTATGTGCATGTGTCATTCATATTGGAGATTAAATTCTTTCCCGTGCTGAAGACCCACCCTGGTCTAATTCAGGTTACCTGCATGTCTTATCTTCGCTGATGACCTTTAAAGGGAGAAGATAAAGAAAAAAAATTGTGTGGGAGGTTGTAGATGTGGTTTGTGATATTTTATTCTTGTAAAGAAAGTTACGAAGGAAAAAAAAAAAGAAGAAGAAGCACACACTGTCTGCCCCCACACTGGTCCTGTTTCAGAGGTGTCACTCTTTCAAGGATTGCTGCTTGCACACAGTGCAGAAATGCAGCGCAGCACCATGGCAATGTGGTGCAACTTTACACATAAATGTCAGAGAATATCTGTTGTGTGGTTCTGAGGAAGAATGTCTGCTGTCAGAGGAGAAAAGAGTCTTCACCAACTACTGTGGAAAAAAAGAGGACTCTCAATATCTAATAGTAAAAGTTGTGATTTTACCATAATCCAAAAGTACCTTGGGTTCTCTTCTGAAATCTAGAATTTGAATGACATATTCTAGGTTGTTCCATGTTTGTGCTGCAAAAAAATGTGAAGTTTGAACTGGCATTACTATGAAGATTTCAGGCGACCTGAAACCTTCCTTTATGTTTTATGCTGCCCTCTCATGTTCAGTATGTGGAAGTGCGTGTTTGATTAAATACTCAGATCAACTCAGTCATCGGTCATAAAGCTTAGAAATGAGGATTAAATTTCATGGAGTCAAAAAAGCAAATCATAAAACTTAAAAACGCTATGTTGCTATTAGCAACTTGTGTGAAGCAATAAGTCAAATCCATTGGTATAAGGTGCAAAATTTAATTGTATTGTTTAAACAACATGTTAAGAGAAAATAAAAGAGGAGCTATAATGTATAATTAATATTAAGTAATAAAAAGTTCAGATGAAATATTTAGGTGCAACAATTAAAAAAATAGTGTTTCTCTTTGTAAATTTTTAAGATTAAGTTTTTTCTGTCATCCTGTTTTACATGAGAACTTTGACACGTGTATGAAAGTCTGATGTTGAGCAATGTCTTTTAAATAGCTCCAAATAGCGATGTACAACTACTTTTTTTAAAAGTCAATTTGAGCAGCCTTCAGCTCATATATGTTACCCTCACCTGTCACTTTTTTAGGTACACCTTGCTGGACACTGGGTGTGTTTCTCTGCTGCTATAGCCCATCTACTTCAAGATTCCACATGTTACAAGCTCAGAAATGGTTTTTTCATACCTATCATGGAACACGCTTTTTTATTATTATTATTATTATTATTATTATTATTATTATTATTATTATTATTATTATTATTATTATTTATTTAGCTACACTTGCTTTCCTATAATTTTGAATCATTCTTTAAATATTCCTCTGGAATCAGCATGACCTTCTTATCCACGTTTTGCTAATAACCTTGCCATGTTAAAAAAAAATCCTCTTCCTCATTCTTATGCTGTTCAAGCAGTTGTTCTCTCTACTTTCAGAGGTCTAAACACAGTGGATTACTGCCATTTGATTTGCTGATTGTTTATTTGTGGTTACAAGGAATTATACCAGGTTCACCTATGTATTATAAAATGGATTTAAAAGGGTTGATATCTGGTTTCACAGTTTGCCATAGCCTCTGCATACTAAAACCATGCACCATGTATTATTAATGTGGAATATATATATATCTTTATATCAGAGTGTAGTGATTTGAGTTTTTCTGTGTGTTTATTTCGGTTTCTGTGTTCTGTGGAGTCTCTGTGTTGTCTCTACCCCTTGATTAGTAACACCTGTTCCTTGTTTCTCCTGATTGTTCCCTGTGTATTTAAACCCACCTGTGTTCCTTGTCTAATCTGTCTTGTTGTCAAGCTGTCTCATCTTTTGTCAGATGTCTGTTAAGTTACCAGTTACTACCAGTATTGAGCTATTTAGCCTTCCACTCATTCTGTGCTGCCTGGACTTTGGAATTGTATTTTCACCATTAAATCACCATTAATTTTTTTACAACCTGGAATTGCTACGTCTGCCTCACCACCTTCATAATCGGACTTCATGACACAGAGTACTTTTTTAACTAAGTGGTGAAAGGTGTAGGTGGGTGATATAATTTTAGATTCAATTTGTTTTAATTGATATAATGAAATCCATGAAAATGACAAACACAATACAACATTAGAACTTAAAATAATGTTATAAAAAATATTTTTTAAAAAATTAAATCTACATTGTGTGTGATGGATGAACACAGTGTTCACAATTCTGTATTAAAACATTATTTAATGCTGAAATGATCATGAAAAATGTCTTTTGAAAAACCATTTACAGAAATTTTTATTAGCAGAAAGCTGATTTCATTTTTTATGCTTCTGCCTTATTTGACATGATACTTTAAATCAGGGGTGCTCAAGTCCAGTCCTCGAGAGCTACCACCCTGCAACTTTCAGATGCACCCCTGCTCCAACACACCTGAATCAAATGAATGGCTCGTTACCAGGCCTGTTCAGAGCTGATCCCCTCTGTTGGAGTAAGGCTGCATCTAAAAGTTGCATGACGGTAGCTCTCGAGGACTGAACTTGAGCACCCCTGCTTTAAATGATATGAATATGTTTTAAACTGTCCTTTGACAGTACAACACCTGGCTCATGTTTTTTCTTGCTTTGTTGCGAGCAGCTTACTCCTTAATAGGAACTGTGGGGTGCCAGCTATTTGGACTGGCAAACATGTGAGAGCAACTCTGTGACTGAAAGCACAAGTGATGTTCCCTAAAGCTTCATCAAATCAATCAGTGAGTTGATTCATTCAGCACATGTTAACAGTGGTCGATGCACAATCAATGCTAAAAATGTGGCTGTATCACTAATGCAGAAAGGGGCTTTGTATATGTGCCTATTGGACACATTATTTAACCTTTTTGAAAACTACATGAAGGGAAGATATTTTAACAGAAGTAAAATAATAAAAAATAAAACTCATTTGTGGAAAGAAAGAAACAAGAAAACAGCAGAGGTCTGTGTTTTCCTTTGGAAGCTCTGTTGATGCATGCTTGGGGAGATTAGACTCCTCTTTTATGAGCTTACTCACCAGGCAAAGCAAAAATGCTGGATTATCCCCTTAAGAACTCCGGAATGGTGATGCCAAAAAAAAAAAAAAAAAAAATTGGACTGGGTTTTTCTAACCCTATCTGCTCATTTATCTGTGAAGATTAAATATGATTTCATACATGGCTAAAAACTAAACAAAAGCATTTTTACAAAAGAAAAAAAAAAATCTGAGAAATAAACCTTTTAATTTTTTTCAGAGATTTAATTTGGTTTATCTTTGTTAAAGCATGACTCAAAGTCATGTGGATCTTTATTGACAACCATGGTTGTGTCAGTGACAGTCCTTTTTCTCACCCTTGTCTAATCTATTACAGTCTGTGACATTACAGTGCTGACTCACTGGGCCCACGATCAGCTGATTGATTCATCAATAGAGCAGGCATGTGGAGTTTGATGGCCTACAAGCCATCAAACTCAATGCTTATATAGGACACTTGTTACTGGTGTACGTACATATACATATATGATAGCATTTCTAAATATATAGTACAAATTAGTATTGTTTAACCTTTCATTGTATTCAGTAACTCAGTCCACAAAGTGACACACTATATAAATTAATTACACATATCATTTATAATATTTTCAAACCTTTATTTCTGTTAATCATTATGATTTACCACTTACAGTCAATGGAAACAACATTTAATGTTAGAATAGTCCATCTGGAAAATAAATGAATACATAAAACAGCAAAGTGGGATTAATGTAAAGAAATTTGCTAGGTTATTGTTTTCAAACGATACTTTTAATCTGACAATGGAGCCTTAATTGAGTCACATGGTGGATGTGACTGTGTATACACATTATATATATCCTTCACAGGTTCTTCTGTGAAAAAATTTTGTAAATTTCTCCCTGTTCTCCCTGTGCATTCGTGGGTTCTCTCTGGGTTCCCCGGCTTCCTCCCACAGCCCAAATACATGACTGTCAGGTTAATTGGTCTCTCTAAATTCTCATTCTCTATAAGTGTGCATGGTTGTTTGTCCTGTCTGTCTCTGTGTTGCCCTGCGACAGACTGGCGACCTGTCCAGGGTGTACCCCGCCTCTCGCCCGGAACGTTAGCTGGAGATAGGCACCAGCACCTCCCAACCCCAGTAGGGACAAGGGTGTAAGAAAATGGATGGATTGATGATCAAGAGGAACACTCATGGGAAGTGATAGTCAATGTTTGACCAAAAATTCTTGACAAAATGTATCTTTGATGGAAAAAAGCTTTTGGAAAGACATTTTTAGAATTGTGATTTTATTTTATTTTTTTTCAGAGCATGATAAAAAAAAAATCCTTTCCAAATTTGTCTCAGAAAACCGCAAAGGGTTAAAATAAAAATTTAATGATACAGTACGTCCCATCACCATTTAGTGTACCGTTTGTTTTGAAAATGTCATCAAACCCCGACACTGACGTCATCAGTGTTTACCAAGGCAGCATGGCGCTCCTCGGTAGCTAGAATGCTAACAGCGCAACGGTGTTTTTAGAGACTTTTGAAGGCTTTCGCCGATCTTCTGCGCATCTAACTGGCTTACCATCTTCAGGTTTGTGGTTTCCTTCTTGACAAGTTACGGCTGGATAATTGCGGGACGTAGACCGGCCTCATAATGCAGACTGTGAAGGTCGCCCGAGTTGCCTCAACAGCATTAAAAGCCCTGGGATCAGGCAGGCTGTTCCGCTCTGAGCTCCTCACGGCGTCTTTAAGCCATCATTTCTTAGCGACACAGACTCGTTTTTGTCAAACCGAGCTGAACCCAGAGGACACGGTGATCATCCGCGTCCCACGCTACTTGCTAAAGCGCGTGGAAAACGTGAAGCAAGCCCGAGGCAAACCCAAGATCAGCACCGTCAAAGCGGGCAAGTTGCTGATCCAGAGCAAGAATCCTTCTCTGAACCAGTCTGCCGGATTCACCGCGGGGAAGTTCGAGCAGCCCGTCCTCTGCTCCAAGGGATGGAAACACAATAAGTCATTTGGTGACTACTTCACCATCAACAACATCAAAGAAGTGGCTCCTTTTATTGCAACCAGCCAGAGTGGGGACACCGAGCAGAAATCACCCACAACCTTTCAGAATCTTCACATCTGCAAGGAGCTGGTTGAAACTTTGGAGAGAGTTGAGATCATGCACCCCACTGTTGTCCAGCTTCAGACCATTCCAAAGGTCATGAGAGGTCACAACATCCTGTGTGCTGCAGAGACAGGCAGTGGGAAGACCCTGAGCTACCTGCTGCCTGTTGTTCACAGGCTGCAGGCAAACATGCAAGACGAAACGATGGACAGGATCCGAGCCTTGGTTGTGGTTCCGTCCAGGGAGCTGGCTGAGCAGGTGGCGGCTGTGTCCAGGACTCTGTGTGCGCCGTTGGGTTTGCGTACTTGTACTGTGGGTGGAGGGCGAGGTGTTGGTCACATCAAGACAGTCTTTAGAAGGAAAGATCCAGATATCTTGGTGGCCACACCAGGTGCCCTGGTTAAAGGCCTGCGTAGAAACTGTTTGGATTTGAGCGAGCTGAACTTCTTGGTGGTGGACGAGGCCGACACCATGTTTGACCCCAGCTTCTCTGATTTACTTTCAGAAATTTTATCTCATACAAGCATTGCGAGTGATCCCACGGAGACACGAGGCCTGGGCCATAAAACCCAGCTGCTCCTGATTGGAGCGACCTTCCCAGATGGGGTCGGAGAAGTTCTCAGCAAGGTGACAGACCTGGGCAAAATTGTTACAATTAAGAGCAAGATGCTTCACTATCTCATGCCCCACGTCAAGCAGACCTTCCTGAAGGTAAAGGGTGCCGACAAAGTCCTGGAGCTCTACCAATACCTGAATAAGCTCCAGCACGAAAAAGGAGGAGGTGCTGCTCTGGTGTTCTGCAACAAGTCCTCCACTGTTAACTGGCTGGGCTACTCACTGGAGGAGATGAAGGTCCAGCACGCTCGCCTGCAAGGGGAGATGCCTGCTGTGGTGCGGACGGGAATCTTTCACTCCTTCCAGAAGGGCGTTGTGAATGTCCTAATATGCACGGACATAGCTTCACGTGGCCTGGACACTTCCAGGGTGCGCTTGGTTGTCAACTACGACTTCCCTGAGTCCCACACGGACTACATCCACCGAGCAGGGAGAGTGGGGAGAGCAGGAGGAGTGGAGGATGGGGAGGTGCTTAGCTTCGTCACGCACCCCTGGGACGTGGAGTTGGTGCAGAACATCGAGACGGCAGCTCGAAGAAAGACCAGTTTGCCGGGGATGAAATCCGAGATCCAGGAGCCGAAAGCTGAAGTGAAAAAAACAGAGCAAACGATTCACGTGTTGGGAGATAATAAATCTACAGCAGTCAGAGAAACTGATTGTATAACACATGAATGATGAATAAAATGTTGTATTGCTGATTTATCTGCCATATTTCTGTGATTATTATTGTTGTTAGACATATTTCAATTCTAATTCAGGGGTGTCCAAATTGCTGTCTTTGATTTGTTTTTTGTGACCCCCATCCACAGTTCAGGAGTGGCAGGAAACTGTGCACTGCTTTTATTTTTAAGAGACTTTTTCAGACCTACAATAATGTGTTCTTTTCTACTTTGATTAAAAGTATTACATTTTAAATTTATTGAAAAACAAGTGAAAATATTATTATATATATATTATATTATATATATTCTACTGAATGGTTATAAAGTTTGGTTTTCAGATTTGTTTCTTCAAACAGAGATCTTTAGGAATTATGAATCACGATGAAAATTGTTGTATTTCTTGCCTGACGGGAACTGTCAGCATTATTTTCTTACTTAAATAAAAATATGAATTTTTAAAAAATTTATTTCTTATAAATGTTTTGGTATCTTTCTACTTGGAGAAAAAAAATTATGCACCCCGTATTGCATACTTTTAACCACACGATGGCGACATTTATCTGATTTTTACTTGGCCCTCAGTAGTTCACTTTTTTATGATTCTCGTGCGAACCAGTTTATGATTAGTTTTAGGGAAAGTTGTCACCTTCAGACACAGTATCTGGAGCGTCTAAAGATGCTGCGACATCTTTTTGCATGTTATTTTAAATGGACAAAATATACTTTTTAATATGGACTATTCCAAAATAGAACAAGCTAAATTTTGACTTCCATTTGCTACAACTAAATGGGACTTATGAAAAACAAATGGCAGTGGAATGCTTGTGACTGTGTAGAGATTATAGCAACAGACTAATATCAGTGTTAGGCAGACAGTGTTAACTTTAAGTAACAAGAGGCTTGTATCAGATTGTCTGGTATTTAGCTGTAGTTATCCTCCTCCAGCCAGGGGTCAACATCCCCAAGCTTTGACTCCTCCTCATTTAGGATCGTGTTTTATCCAACTGTACCCTGACAACACAGACCCAGTCTCCAATTATAGCACGTGGAGCAACTGCTACCAATCCCTCAACTTATATTTTTAACTGAGCTCAGCTAAAGTAAAGTATTATTAAAGTGAGAAACACGTGCACATCATGTATCACACTTCCAGTTGCCCAGTGAGCCTCACTTGCTGAATAGAGTCAGTTATCAGATGGAGTGTTACCTACTTTGTGGCTCTGGAGATTAAATACATACAAGAGAACAACTTAATATGTTACTGTTAGGCAGCATATTATGAATTATGTTTCTGTTTTTAAAAGAAAAATAACACTCTGGTTAAGCAGAAACATGCTAATTTAAGCAGCTTCCTAGACCTAGCTGACAGACTGAGCAACTTTCTTTGAAAAGGTGCAGACACTAGGATATTTAGATACAAGTTTAACTACAGTGTAGAAAATACCGTTTTATTTCAAATAGATAAAACCACAGTGAAAATGTACAGTTTCAATAAAAGCAGAACAGTGCACCTCAATAAGTGCTTTTATGAGACTTTCATAGACACACTTTTCACATAAAAAGGGAAACATAATAAAGCAATCTACCAAGGGATGAATAAACAGAGGTGAAAAATTCCAGATAGAATAAACAGAAAAGGGTTACATCAGGGTCTGGGACCCTATTACAAATAGAAGAAAATGAAGTAGATATATATTTTTATCTGATAAGTTGTTTCACAGAATGAGTTTAGCTACAGCTGAGCATACAAGTTCAACATTTCTTTAAATAAGCAACAATACATCTATGCAAGGCTTAAAGGACAATCAATAAAATCTTAAAATGTCTCCCGCAGAGAACAGAAGCCAAAACTGATATTACGCATATTTTAATGAAGGAGAAAGTACAGCTGTTATGGAACAAATTATTCATTATTTATTAGTTTATTTTGACCTGACCTCAATATGTCTACAAGGAGCCATTAATCTGGGTCTTTTTCAAGAACATGGTCCATCTCAGTAAGATCAAATATACAAAGGTTGCTGAAAAATCTGTTGATATAGCATGTTATATACAGGGATACCATGATGATTAATGTGAGAACTAAATCAGCATCTCCATAAAGCTTTTCAACAGAGGATGACATGAAGTGCTTGAAACTTCACTAGAAATAAACACTTGAACCATATAAATCTCTGTGTACTAGTTTCATTTTTTTTTAACTTGAATTACTTAAAAAAAAAAAAAAACAACCAACTCTTCAATATCTGACTTTAGTATCTGATTTTATTAAGATACCCATGCACTATTTATTCTGACCCATTGTGTAGTTCCAAGGGTTGCGCATCCGAGCCGACGGACTACAAAACGTACTGGCCAGTTATAATGACGCATTTCCTCTTTGTCCCACTCCCCATTTACACACATCCACGCACATCTAACAACACTGTCGCTTCGCCGCTTTCTCTCTCTCCCTCTCTCTCACACACACATACACACACAGCTCACCGTCCGGAGCCACTTGGAAATTTCTCTCAACGTGCAGGATATCTCGGTGCTAAGCAGCGGGACTGCAGGCTGGCCGGCTGCTGGTTTATGTGCGTCTTGTCGCTTGAAATGCCCCAGCAGCGCATCTGAAGGTAGGTCTATACTCCAATCCTGTAATCGGCTTATTGTGGAGCCCATCTCCCCCGCAGATCTGGGTGACCTCCTCTCTTTCTAATATTCAAACAGCGCCCAGCGTGTATCCCAGCATGCATGTGAGTCGGTGTTAGTGCGTGACTGTCCCGCTTTACGCTGTGGATATTTTTTTCAATTCTACCGTTAATTTTCATATGAAACAACTTGTTCGCTGTCTTCATTTTTTTTTTTTTTTTTCGTTTGGTTTTTGCGGGGAGTTTACAAGCCACGGGGGCTGCTACAGCTGAGGCTCGCCTGGTGAGTTTGCGGGCATTTAAATATAACAATTATCCTGCTCCTGAAGGCGCAGCTCTCCAGCCTGCGAATTGCGGCGGGCGTGCAGGACTCGGAAGCGTGGAGAGTTCACTGAAAGGCTGGTAACATGAATTACACCACACTGGCCAGAGAGAAGCCAGCCTCCGCCATGTTTCCATGTCAGCCAAAGCTTCCACTAAATGCCAAAGGCAACTGTTTCTAACTTTTTTGTTTGTTTTATTTTTTTTTAACCTTGCAGCTTATTTAAACTGACGACCCACGCAAAGCGCATTTCTCGTTTGCTTAGCATCGCACTTTATTGAACTTGTAGGGACGCGCCTGTATTCTGTAGCGCCCAACGCATCTTTCAGTCCAGCGTGGGTTCCCACGCTTTGGTTGCGATTCCCCACCAAACTAGCGTCTGTGATTTCTCGACGAGTGTGCGGGAGAGAGAGCATCAAATGCGACGCATGCCCGCTTGTTGGGTAAGCGCTGATGATGGGAGTCTGTCTGTGTCTCCTCCGCTGCCACACCCCTTCATTGAAAGCCGAGGCGCCGACATTCATTCAGCCTTTATTTTATATACAGGTGAACACATGCTGGCGCAGGAAATCTCGTGATATCTTCAGATGTCATCGCCCCCACGCTGAGTCCTTGCGTCTGTTTGCATGCGCAAGTTTTGTGTGCGCGCGGATCAATAGGCTCTCATGGCTGCTGTAGTATTACAGCCTAGCGGGTCAATCAGCAGCCAATGAATTTTAGAGTGGCTGTCTGTAGACTGTGAGTCGGCCAGGAGGCAGGCGTGACGGGGCATATGAGATGGGGGATGGGGGGTTCGGAGTGGTGGGCAACCTGTGTTGTTTGATGTGCAAGTGAGTTTAATGGCCAAAGGTAAACCCTCCCCTGAAGCCCCCTCACCTCTCACACATTCTCCCCCTCTGAGTGCCTGGACCTTGGCTTGTCAGAAAAAGACACATTATAGACCTTATAGACTGCAGCCACTCCACTGTGTGTGTAATTCCTCAGAAACCAGTGCTCTTCTAGCTGTTGTCTTACAAATCCCATGGGTATGTCGAACATTAGCCTGTGTGTTTGGATTGGAGATAAACAGTA
Source organism: Brachyrhaphis roseni (assembly GCA_903066815.1). Taxonomy (NCBI): domain Eukaryota; kingdom Metazoa; phylum Chordata; class Actinopteri; order Cyprinodontiformes; family Poeciliidae; genus Brachyrhaphis; species Brachyrhaphis roseni. Next base: position 13,447 of record CAEFZY010060869.1, read on the forward strand.
AATGGAATAGCAATCTTCTTGCAAAGGAACTTCTCTGATGTAATATTAGGTGCATTTCAAGCGAGAAGCATTAACACTTTGCAGGCAAAAAATAAATTAGACCAGTTATACTTTCACTGTGTTTGGTGCTCATGGCTGCAGGTGTATCTAAGTGCGTTTAATCAAATGGTTTATTTATTTCACTAATTCCACCTAAAAACGGAAGCTCAAATAGATTCGGTACCTAGCAAGTGACATTTTAAGCATTATTATAATTATGGCTCACAGCTAATATAAACCCAACATTCAGTTTCTCAGAAATTTAGAATGATTAAAAGGTATTTTTATGATGCAAATTTTATACTTTGGCCTACATAATCACAAGTCGACTTCCTCTACAATGAGGGTAAGCCACATCATTGCTACAGGGACTGGGTGTTCAGTGTTTCCAAACACAGAACAAGGTATATAAAAGGAAATGGGAGTGGAAGGAAAAGTCTGAGAGAAAAAGGTGTGCAAACTATAGGCATAGCCACATCTGTGAGAGGATTTTGCATAAAAAATTTTGGACAGTGGATAGCTTTGCTTCCAGAGCCTTCACACACACACACGCAAGCTACCACCGTCACTTTCATCGTGTTAATTCCATTTGAAAATCAATGGAATTAACACATTGTGAAGTTTCTACAGTGATTGATCATTTTTGGAGCCATGTCAAAGTTGGTGCAGCTAATCAACCTGGAACTTTTTGAACACTTCATGCTTTCCTCTAATGACAGGCTTCTGGCAGCTCTTGCCACCCGCTCACTTTAAAAGGCACCAATAACTAGTTTAACGATGATAGTCGACATCAATTAAACCTGGCCAGTAAACTCACCTGACACACAGAGTGTCTGTAGTATCAAGAGAAAGAAAATGGAAACAAGAGCCAAATGTTCAGATGAAATGAAGGTGATTATTATTATTATTACTATTGTAAGCTGGACTTCCTTAACATCACAGTAGAGCCACAGGCTGAGTGCATCCGTACCACACTGCACTGATGCAGTAACACATGCAAAAGAACCCCAACAAATACTCAAATTGTTGTGAACATTTCACTGTTTTTCAATAAATTCAATAACTGAAATAAGTAAATGTTCTGCTAATTATTTTCATTTATTGAAATGAGCTTGCAGACGAGGACAGCCAAAATGCTTAAACTTTAAGAAAGTGGTGGGGGATAAAAACTAACTAAAAAAAGAAATGAAACTATTTCTTCTTTATAACACAAAGCCATTAGTTTAGATTCATTCGTCCAGTAAGCATGGTGGTTCCTGTGGGAGTGAAAAGCGTCCATCCTGAATCCGCATCAGCAAAGAGAACATTCCTGCCGCTCCCCAAAGTGTCCCTTATTAAAAATCTGTCCTTTCAGAATGGGAGCTCCTTGTCTAATGAGGCGGGCCTTTCGCGCTTCTGCGCCCATTGCCTCTTTTTCCCTTCCCTGAAAATGTCAGATTTTTCCCCCAGAACCCTGTAGTTAAGTCTTACCTTCAGCTGCTGCTGCTCCTGCTTGGTATGCGACTCCGCCACCGGCGACAGCCCCAATCATTTATTTAACCGACCAAACTCGCATAACAGCAACAATCAACAGCCTTCTCATTACATTTCTAAGTGCACTGACCTTTGGGGGAACGTGTTTATGCATCTGTTCTGCTATTTGATATTCCTGTAACAGAATTATCACCCAATACACCAAACAGAGTAGCTGTTCAGTTATATAGTGCTGAAATCACTTCAGGAAAGGCCTTCTGGCTAAAGATACCATTAAGGATCTTCATTTTTTTATAGCATAGAATAAGATTTAGCAAAATCTATATAATGTCTGTTATGGACAACGAAGAAAGCTGTAAACTATCAGTCACAATCATTTGTTGTATCCTTTGATGATGAACATTTCCTACCAACATTATCAGGTTACTCTTCTACATGTGGCCAATTTATTGATCTGTGTCTTTGTTCTGCATGAAAACAGGCCTCTGTCATGACCAGTGGGCACCAGGGAAGTAATGAGCATGAACCCATAACGACATTTTAATCACAGTGTGGATCACAGAAGGAGAGAGAGCAAACAGTTTGCTGCAGCTGTGCTCGGTCAGGTAGCCCTGCTGTGCAGTCAGGGAAAAAATGGCCAGGCGGGAAATGTCATTATCATCCAGGTCAATCATTGTTGCAGAGCTGTGGTCTGCTAGTGCAGCTCGGTTATTACCATTTACCTGCAGGAGATTGCAAATAATGGTGTTGGAAGCAGAGTTTGCAATTGGTGTGATTAACAGCCTGTTAGATTTAGATAGATTAAATGCAAGCAGGTTAAATAAAAAAGCATGCTTGCATCAAGTACGTCTTTACAGTTCTTTTTCACGATTTCTAATTTGTATCCCCTAATATCTGGCCCAATGTTGCTCAGTAATAGGTTTAAAAAAGTATAATTTTTTTCCTCTTTGGTATTTTCTTTTTCTGTGCAATCTTGAAGCCTGAGACAAATGTTAGGAAATGGTTGCCAGGCTGGTAACTAAGCAAGCTGCCTTTGGTGGCCAAACTTGCCAGATATAATCTGTGTACTGTTCTTTCCTTCCCCCTACTTCAGAGATTTTTCCAAATTGGAAGTTATCATTCTGTTGTACACAAATCGAGAGAAAATGATTACCACTGACATCATACCGAACCACAGCTGTAGTTTATTAGCCATGTTTTATATTGGCTCTTTATCTCAATTTAAAGTCGAAAGTAATACGTTTGTTATTCAGAGAGGAAGATGTTGTTCAGCTGATGTTTTTGTGTGGAACAGTTTAAATGAGCGCTGGCTGCTTTGCTACAGGTTTCATTTATTGGCTTCCTTACTGGAAAAATAAAATAAAAGACAAGTTGGAAAAGACTCTCTGCTTCAAGCAAAGGAGCTCAGCTTTGTTTCCACTGAGCTGTACAACTCGGCACGGGTCGGTGCGGTTTGGTACGCCATTTTATGGCACGGCGTATTTAAGAAAGTGTTTACACCACCAGTTGGGCTCTCACTGGGCAGGTGGGGTGAAATCCAAACGCCTAGCATGTCGACATACCGTACTCTCCTCTTGCTTGTTGTAAGCAGGAGACGAGCATTTTCTGTCATCCAATCAGTGGACTGTTGTGTGACACCGAATGCTCTACACTAACTTTGCCGTACTATTGTCTTGTGGAACTACAACTGAAGGGGACCCAGAAATAATGCACTATGGGTGTGAACTGCTTTTATAATGGACAGCGTACTGAACTCTACCGACCCGTTCCTTACCGCTTTGAATTGAGGCATTGGCGTCCTCTTTATGTTTGATAGGATGATGGAGAAAGAAATGGGAACTTGACCAGTCTCTGGGGGTTGGGGAATAAGTTGTACCAGAACACCAAATAGCATGCAACTGCAGATACATCCGGCAAAATTGGTGCCCTTCAGAACATGTCTAAAATGCATCTTTAATCCTTTTTGCCGTCTGCACTATCACCTGCAGGACTGAACTGAAAAAAAAAATAAAATAAAATAAGAGAATCTGTTTTTATCTTGTTTTCTTTGTCTTGAATTTGTCACTGCACAATTTTAAATATGTCAAATTGGCACAACATTTATTTTGATATTTTGTTTGAATTTTAGAAGGCATGGACTGATTTTTCTTTTTAAATTCTAGTATTTTTTTTCTAGAGTTTTGTTTGTGGGGCCCAGGTGTTAAAATTCCTCTAAAATGTCATCATTAGGGCACGTGGTTGCAAAAAGACAACCTTGTTAATAAAACTCTCTATCTCTTTGTTTTTGTATACTCACTATTCACAGCTATGCTGTAGTTGTGCTTTCATATAACTAAGTAGTTAGAATGGTGTGCTCTACCTCTAAACACCTAAAGGCACACAAAACTTTAACGCTCCATTCTGCCTTTACAGATCAAATGAAACATGCTTTTGACATTTTATTGACGGTTTAGCTTTCTGTTTAGGTTGACTGTAATAAAGAAAGGTTCCATAATTTCCAGCCTACTTTTGTTTTTCACCACTTTATTGAATGTGCTGTGCTCTCTCTGTATGTTAGCTTACATCATTAGTGTTGGCGCCTGCTTCCCGTCATGTTGGCTATAAATGCATAACCACCCTTTGCTGTTCTCATGCATTTCTGCCAAAATGCAGATATGTAAGGATTGCTGGCTGTTGCATTAACCTAGCCTGACATTCCAGATGGTTTGCTTCAGAGCCATCTGGGAAGCCCTGTATAGAAACTGTTCACAAAAAAAACGGCATACTCCCCAAAAAATCACAAGAAATTAGATTAAACATTTGTCTTTTAAAGCATTAAGGATACTACCAGGCAGATGTTTTAGGTACAACCCCATTGAAATGACAGTTAAGGTTTAGATTCCCAATTGTTCCAAATTTCTTTCTTTCTTTTTTTTTTTTTTTTTAAAATAAATTCAGAGGTACTTGGTAAATATGCTGACTATACAATCTGACATATCCCATGTTGACCCAGCTGCTTTACAAGATAAAGATGCTATTTAATGCTCTTGAGCTAACCAATGCAACAAAATGTAAAACAAACAAAAAATATGTTGGAGTGGGAAGCTCCTGCACTGCCGTACGAGATTCTGAACGGTGGTGGAGGAATGTGTGGCCTAGTTCAAGTTGGCAATGTTGCAGAATTTTACATTTTCTCTGATCAGCCTTTGCCTGTGTAACCTTTGAATATAAAAGTCATGAGATTTTAAGTAGGATTTCTAAAAAAAAAAAAAGGCAAGCATTAAGATGCATTCCTTCATATTAGCACTTTTAGATCTGCTATTGCTCAAAATTTGATTTTTGTTTTTTATCAAACTCTACATTTTAGAAATATGAATTTGATTTCATTTATTTATTTGCTTAAGATGGACACAGTACATTGATGAACCTTTTGAACAACACAAATGTAATGCACCCAGATACAACTGAGACTGGTTTCTATTGCTTGTCCCTCTGTCAGATGATATTAATTAATATTCAGACTCAAAAATATTTTCATAAAACTATGTTAAGGCATAACAAGTTATGAGGCATAGCTATAGAGGCCATAATTTTTACTTTTTTTGTTTTTACTACCTTTTTCTTTCCCACATCCCACAAGCTTCTCATTTACCCACCTCCCACACAGTATGTAGAAGTATAAACCAGTAACAATTGCCTGCATGACAGTACACACATTTTCTCCACTTTTGGCCTTTGCTAATTAGTTGATTTAAAATACTTAGACTAACTCCAGGACAAAGCATGTTGACATCCATTTGTTCAATCTATATTTAAACATAAAGTACCTTTTTTTTTTTTTTTTTTTTTTTTTTTTTTAAAGCTGAGAAGGCTGTAGTTTGAGCAAATTGTACTCTGCAGCATTCTCCATATGAGGCTCATTGTGTCCTGCGATGAAACTCATAGATTCACCAGTTTGCATGAAGAATGCGTTTTGAGCATGTTTCAGTGTTTTGGAATCAAAGAGGTTGCTGTAGAGATGAACCGTTGCAAAGATTTTGGGCTCGAGGCAGTAGGGTATACAGTATTATGACTCCCAGTAACAGAAAAAAAATACTCATGGTGCTTGCTCAAAAATATAAAACATAAAATATATAGATGGATGGATAGATATCTCTATCAACTCAGGAAAGTTCATAGTTTTACACAGCACTGATGTGGACATGGTTTTAGTGACCAACAATATTTCCAAACAGCCACATTTATCTGTCTGATAAAGAAGGGAAAAGCGTAGTAACCTTTTCTTTGAGCCTGTTGGCTGGCAGGGTGCAGTAACAAATTGTGGCAAGGCAGTTCTGTTATGTTTTTCTTCAAATAGCCAGGTGAAGCCTTTTGTCTTCCCTTGATTTTTTTTTCTGCCATCTTAAGATAAATTTAAACTATAGGAAAAGTATGTCAGAAAATTATAGTGTTTTTTAAACCGTGACTTCATCAAATCTTGATACACATTGGTTCTGATAACCCGACTCTTGTCGCCTACAATAGAAAACTGCATTTGCAGTTTGCTATTGCAGTTTGCTATTGTAGGCTTTCCAAATCATCGCTGTCAAAACAAATCCAGGTGCACAGTGAAATATTTAACATTTAACTTGTGGCATTTTGCAGCATCAGCTAACCTTTAGCTGACAGAGTATATGCTCAGAAATGGGTTTGTGGCATCTTCAGCTATTACTGGCCTGTGTCTCCGACAGAAATCCCTGCTGCCATAGTTGCTACCACCTCCAGGCTCATGCCTCTTAGTCACCAGGGCAGAAATGTAACCTAATCAGGTGTCTGTGGCTCTCAGTACATAAGCACACTTCTCTGCAAACAGCGTCCAGATGGCTTTGTGTCCATAGCCATGTGTCCCCAGTTACTATACAACAACCTGTGGTTTTTAGATTTCTCCTGGTGTTGCTTTATAAAATGCTTCAGGTGGGACAGTCTTCTTCGTTCTGGTTGGAGCTATTTGATCTGGAAACGGAACGCCCAGTAGCCACCCGAAGGTTACAGGAGAACACCTATTACATTGCAGGGTGGAATCCATAAACTGAGTCAGAAAGTCTGCAGTCAGGAACTGAACCAAGCAGTTATGCTTCCATTAAGTTAATTTTAGGTGGACCTTGTAGATTAATTCCAAAAGCACTTTGTAGGAGCGGCAGTAAAATTAAAAAATGACTTTATAGTCCTTGTAGATCACAGGGTAAAATGAGGAGAAGATGGTGTTGGCTAGAATGGCTTTGAAGCAAAAATAAAAATCCAGACATCATATGAAAGAAAATCTCAGTCTTCTATTTTAAAGATGAGCTCATTGACGTCCCTCTCCCTGCGGCTTCGGGGGTCCCTCAGCAGCTGGCTGTAACTGAATCTGTGGCAGGAAGAAATGGTGTTCTCATTACTCAACAGGCTTGTTGACAAATTTCAAACTTTATGTCACTCATCAAGGTATTTCTGTGTCTGTGACACTGGTTTGTGAAAATCATCCAATGTTGGAATTCCCCAGGAAGTGACTTTGGAGCAGCTCACAGCTTTGTTTAGAAGCTGAAGGACTGATCATGGTGGGCGTATACTGGAAATGTAACCCGCCCCCTTTCGGCCCTCCTGCAGACTGAAAAAGCTATTCTTGGGCTTTCCATAAGGATAAATTCCTCCTTCAAATGTTTTGCAGCTGACTGGAATGAGGAGTTGCCCTCCTTGGGATAAGGCCACTGCGCTGGCTGAGGGGTTGAGTTTAGCAGAACAGCATGGACGAAACACTCTAGAGAAGAGTGATGAGCCTGGGTGAAAGTAAACAGTCAAAATGTTGTCAAGTATTTGTGTGCATGTGCAAGATTTCAGTTGTTCGTTTTTGTTACTTTGCTGATGAAGTAAAAAGGGTAGCATTTGGCGTAGATATGTTAATAAATAGCAAAATTGTGAGTCTTCAGATCAATCATGTGTGCTGTGTCTTTTTCTTTAAATACTTGTTCAGCCCATTTTTAAATCAGCCACTTTTCCAAATCAGTATGTTATTTTGAGCCATAATTATAATTGCTAACAGTTTGTATGCTTTTAGTCTATTATGCATGAAGTGGGAAAATATTTAAATACTTAGCTTTTGTTTTCTCTGTTTTGGGAGGTTGACAATACTAGCTGTTTCAAATGTTTCAAATGATATTTCATTACAATATATTTGAAAAGCAACACATTCTGCATGTGATGGGTTTTTTTCATCACACTAATATCACACTGCTTTGTGCTTGGTTTCTGCCAAACAGTGCATTGTTTACAGAGAATATGTCACCTAAATATTTGATTGATCTATTGGCCAGCAAAAAAACAACAACAAAAAAACATTTCACATGTAGTTTTTTTTTTTTATTATTTTTTATTTTCTGTGGGGTTTATGATTAGTATCCAACTCATTATGGGTGGGCATGAATCATTTTGCATCTGGATTTATGCCTTATTAGATATTTTTAAAATGTGCATTTGAGGCTTTAAAATAAGACCTCACAACTTTCTTCAACTGAACTTATTCCACAGATGTGGATTGTTGGTAATGATTGGCTTTAAGATATTTCCTTTGTGTATCTGGTTTCCAGTGTTTATGTTAAAGTCATACTGACCTGGCTGATTGTGCTTTTCTCTGTCTGTGTACAAATTCCTGCTGAGTTGTCTATTTTTAACATGGCTTCAGAGTGCAAAGTGCATACAAATAAAGTGCCATTGGCCATTTGTAACCAAACTCTAAAGGTTGAGCTTTATTTTAAACATCTTTCCTGGGTGATTTTTGTCCCAAAGGATGAATTTTGCCCACAGCAAGCAAACTTTAATTTTTTTCTTGCAGTTTTGGGATGGCTGTGCCTCACTTTGCAACCCTCTCAAGCCAATCTAACCTGACACTGCAGAACTCTGTGCATGGATGGTCCCAGAAATAGCCCTTTAAGTGGCTGTTAATGTATGAGTATTACACAATCATGCTGTCAGTGCTCCATGCCCTTGGCCTGAAACCTTTCTGTCTGCAGGAGTCCAGCCTGCGATCCCTGTTTCCCTGCAGCCCTCTGGTGCTGCTCTGTAAGGTTGTTGAGTTTGAATAAAGCTATATAAGGGAATCCTCTCTTTGTTTATTAGTTAAGGGAGAGTACATGGGAGGGCTGCCAGGCCCTCGAAGTAGAAAAATTGGGACAGAGAGAGAGAAGAGGACCGAACACCACTCAAACAGTGTACTCTGCAATGTGGAGCTGTAAACATTGCTCCTTTTTTAAGGCAGTGAAATGATTGTGGCAGCTGGACTGTATTACTTCTGGGAAGCCCAGTGTTAATAAAGTGACTGAAAATAGTCATTCCTTGGGCATACATGCAGTTGGATACAAGGATCCTGTCATTATATTAGCTGCATATCAGTCTTTCATAAATTAAAACTTATTCATCTGAGCAGGGAATTGCTGGTGTTATTGCTAGAGCTTCCAGGTTTGGTTGGGCCAAACCACAGCAGATGTAAAACTCAGACTTCTGGTTTTAATGGATGCGTTTAAATGGTTGTATACAAACAATCAATGGCTTTGTCTTTTCTCAGGTAGAAAGTTGTGCTGTGTTCTGTGGTGAGTCCCTGTTACCATCTTTGCATTTATCTTTCTAGTAGCTTGTGTTATGAAGTCCAACCTTCTTGTTTTTGCTTTTCTTTTGATCTATTATTCAAGAAATAGAAATCATAAATATCCAATGTTTGAGAACACTAGCATATCCAAAAGTCTGTGTTTTCTGCGTTGGCAGAGTAAAATAATGACATTGACGGCCATGGTTCTGAGTTTAAAGTTGGTATGCGTTTCATATCGACTTGTCTGTGGGGAGCTTGTTCTCCAGCTGGCAAAGAGACAAATGCAGCATTGTCAGATCCCTCTGTCTAGATGGACTCAGGCATTTTGTCTTTCGGAGTGCGGAGAGAATGCCAGCCTTGTCCTCAGTCTGCTGACTTATCTTCCCTTCGCAGAGCACAACTCCAGGAAAATTATTAGGGAGAAGGGAGCATTCTTACATCCTTTTAACAATGATTGAATAATTTTGAAGAGTGAGTTTCCTGTAGCTATGATGTTTCTGGTAGGGATCTGATGATAATGTCTGTGCAGAAAGTCTGTCTGGGTTTTTATTTGGCATCACACCCTGCAAGGATTGTTGATTCAAATGCTTGTTCGCATTGCCAGATGAGAAATGCAGCATTTGATTTCTTTCCTCTTATACCAAGTGCAGCTTGACTCCTGAATAGAGTTCCTGCTGTGCTGCCAAACATTTTGTATTTAATTTTATTTTTTATTATATATTTTTTTTTTAGTTTTCGCACAGCTGTGAGAGCAGGTGAATGCTCCTTAGCAACCTGGCGTTGCAGTGTGTTTCGGGCTGCCAAGCATTCCACAGCTTTCTCTCTCTCTGCTGGGATTTATAGCAACAGCCTGTGTTTACCTGAGGAGGACACTCACTCACTGATCTTATTTATTTCTTTTTTTTTACAGCAAAGGTTTGGGGTACGAAGTTCATCCTTTGATAAATGAACGAAACACTTTAAAAATGATTTTGAACGTTAAGGTCAACATTGCCAGGTATCCATTCTAGTATTTAAATCTAATTTACTTAACAGACATATTTTATGAGAAACCAACACAAAATGGAGCTTAGCTGAAGTGGAACTAACATAAAACATTTTTATGAGTAGAAATGTGAAAAGTGTGGAGAGGATTTGCATTCAGATCTCTGAGTCAATTCATTACAGAACCAATTTCCACTTCAGTTACAGTTTTTACACTTGTTTCTATTTCATTTAGGTCTCTAACTGGGTCATTCTGTGTGGGGACGGTAGTGGTATAATTCTTCAGTCTTACATCCAGTGTTTTGCATAAACTATACATCTGAATTGACCAAAAACGCCCCATTCTACATGTTTACTGTCTCCCATGTGGATTGTGGAAAATCTTTTAAATGGGTTCTTATGGTTTTAAATTTCAAAATGGCTTCTTTCTCGCCATTCTTCAACAAAGGCTGTGCATGGCCGGAAGTTTCTCCAGAACTACCATTGTTGGGTTTGGTGTTTCTCATCTTTCCCTTTAACATTTCATAAAAAAGCAGAAAAAAAAGAAAGGAAAAGCAAAGCATGAAGTGCTCCAGGATTTTCTTTTAGATGGTAGCGCCAACTTGATGAAACACAGTGGACCAACCTGAGGAGATAAAATGACTCTTGAAGACATTAGACTGTGGAAACTTCACACTCAAAGGACCTGGAATGGATTATGTGCCACTCGTCTTTCCCTTCATACTCACTGAGCTTGATTTCAAAATAAAACACAATATTTACTTTCTTCTGGAAAGCAGACAATTAACTACTGTGGAACATCCAGTTCATTAATATTCAGGTGCAGCAGCATTGACATAAATACAGTCTCAGGTCACTATGTCACCCTTTGGCTATCAAGTGGCCAAAAATCTACTTATCTGATAGTCTGCATGTCACCCGAAAGACCAGGTTACCATTAGGTACATACAGAAGAGCATTTAGAAGATGAAAGCAGAGACACTGATAGTTCAGTCTCTTTGTGGCTGACTACTTGGAGCCAGGTGATGTGTGATCATGTTGTCAACTGCAGTTGTGAAGAGTAAATCTGACCAATAAATGACTTTCATCAAATGTGTGATCACAAACTTCCTAAAGGTTTCAAAATACTTCAGAGTAAGGAAATTAGCTATATTATAGCATATCTTTTTATGGAGCATGGACTCAATTCAGAGTTCTGCTTGACTTTCTTCCCCTCTGTCTCTCTTTGGTGCATTTGTGGTATTCCTGCTGAAAGATAAGCTGTCCTGAAATCAGCCCCAGTCTGCTGACCGAGCAGGAAACAGTAGCAGTTCTCCCTCCCAGTACCCCTCCAGTGTGTCTCTCCACTCACTAAGCCGAAGCTTGTTCGCTTTCCTCTTTCTCTTGCCTCCCTTATCTCCCCTTCACTCAATTTCTCTTGCCCCTATCTCTGTTTCAACACCCCACCCACTTCTCCCCTGAAAACCTCCCCAGCGGCCGGCGAGCGTGTCACCACCTGGGCTGTGATCCATTCACAGGGATGAAGTGGCACCGGTAGAGCTCACTGGGCTGTAAATCAGCCGACACATCCAAGAAAATTGATAAAAAGCGCCACATACCGTAGATGAATGTATTTGTCATGCTGCTGGTGTGATATTTTGAACCTCTGTAATCTAGTTTGCCCGAGTTTAAAAATAACACTTCCAGTGCATGAATTGTGATAATGGAAAATGGGTTTCCATTCCAACATGGAAGAGCGCACTTTGATAAAGAATGAGTCGAAATTTGATAATAAGCTTGCGGGGAGGTAATCATTTTAATCACATAAATAAAACGATTTAATAGGACTTTAAGCATTTTTTAAGCTACAATGCCTTGCATAAAGGTTTTCTTAAGGGTATCAAAAAAAAAAAATCAGGCCCTACAAATTCATGAGTTTTCTTTATTTGCTCGTCTCTTTCTGCTTCACTATTATGCACTAATTTGTGCTGATTTATAACAATAAGTCCCACTAAAATGCATTGAAGCTTGCAGTTGTAAGACAAAGTACCAATAACACAATTTGAGCTCAATATGAAAATGTTTAGCAGCTGCTAAAACAGGAAAGTTGGTAAGTAGTTAAATTAGCTTCGAACTGGACTTTATATCATTTGACTCTAAAAGTATTTGCAGCAGCTTGTTATCCTGTACTCCCCCCCTCAAACAATGCAGTCTATTTAATGTGCATGAGGTGAGCTGGGAGTGGCTCCTGTCTGCTCCTGACAATGGACCTGACATGTAAGGGGGCTAGGCTTTTACTGCAGACTGCTGTGGAAAAAACAGGCTTGAAGTAACTGAATTGTTCCTTCCACAATAGGCAGCCAGAGCCTTGTATGGTCGCTTACCTCCTGTGTCATGCTTTTGTTCTCCTTTCGTGTCCCAGAGCCTCTGAACAGAACCGTTCTTCTTTTTTAATTGGTTTCCCTGCCTGTTGGTCAGCTTACACACCTAAGATTCTGATCACGTCTACCTGCCCTGGAATTACTGTGGCCCCCTTTTTTTTTTTTGGAACTTTTGGAAAGTGTCACGCTTCGAATGGCCTTCATCTGTCATAAAATCTTTACAGCAAAATCAGCTAATGAGAAGGATGATTAAAATATATGTTGGCCCATATTTCTCCTGACTCCTGTGCGTTTTCGAGTGCCAACACAGCTGGAGGTTCAGAGGCACGGCGCTAAATGCCTGCTCACAGCTGTCCACTCATAGAGTGGATTATGAGACGCTCATATCCATACGGCTGAGATGCAAAAGGAGATTAGGCCAGCAGCTCAAGAAGAGGGTTGGTCCATCCTAATCTGCAGAGCTGCCAGCGCTGAGACACGGCTTTTAAAATTGGGCTTTGATGATTTATTGCGCCGTGGAAAAGATGAATTCTCTCCTGTGGCTGCCTGCACTGTTTTCTGCTTTTGTGGGTCGTTTGTCAGGATGGGTTTCAGGGTGAGGACGTGCACTAACCAGAATGCGAGGTAACTCATTATGCTGCTCGATAAGAAGCAGTATCCCTGTTTATGCTATTTTTGTTCTTGTTTGGCCTTATCAGTACCACCAGCACTTCAAGAGCGCAGTTAGTCAGATGCTTTTCGCTTCAGTTAACGTTATTATCACATTCTGCTTTAATTAATGGACAGGATCTCAATTCCAGCAGTAATTGAGGGAAAAACTATTATCCTCTGTCTATTTAAATGCTATATCTGGACAGAGCTGGTGTATTCTTTGACTTACTACTAAGGATGGTGTAATATAAAATGACCATATATAACTAGAGTTGGATAAATTTTTATGCCTAAGATCTAAAATATGATTTTACATGCTATTATTTAAAAAAAAGCAATAATTATTCAAACTTCAGTTAACATAACATAATATATTGATTACAGTTGTGTTATTCAGACACTCGCCTACAAGTGTGATCTTAATATAGCCTAAAGACAAAAAATGAAAAAAAAAAAAGAAACAACAAATGTAGCAGTTTTGGAATATTGTATACTTTCAAAGTTTTGTTTTTTATAGGGAAACAAAAGCATAATATGCTGATTTTGGTTAAATAGTCTATTTGCTCAGGCAGTTCTTCTCTGTGTGGCTTCTTTATAGCTACACAATACGTAGCTTGAAAACTGTACTTTTAAAATATGGTGATCCTAATTTAGCTTCTTCCCTGAGGGGAAATTGTAGGCTTCTTTAAGCCATCTGATTTTAGTTCAGCTACAAGTGGGGGTGGGGCAGTGCTTTGTTACCTTTTGGCCCACAGAGGCAAATCTCAGGAATTTTTCTCACAGGATAAATTGCCAGCAGTTATCTTGATCAGGAGTTGCAGCCAAAACACTAAAAGAGAGGCAATAATTATATTCTTAAACTCCAGAAAAATACATTCTCCAAATGATCTCTAATAAAAAATATTTATGAATTGCAATGATTTACTCACTGGTTTGACCAGTGTTGATGGACATCTGAGAGGCTTCAGTAATGACTGGTGATTTTTAGTCATGTGAACCTTTTTGGGTAGCATGCTCTGCTCAGTAATTTTATTTTCAAGGACTTAAGATCCTCCTCATGTGATCTGCCCTTTTCCACATCAAAAGCTTCAGAGAAAATCTGTTTAATAAATAATTAAGAGGTACCATGTGCTCCAATTCAGGTTCAGTGGACGACAAAATTAATTCAAATCGTCTTCTAAAAGATGAATTTCCTAACGTTATAATCTGCTGCTCATGTGATTTATTTATTGTTCCATTTCAAGCCTTCCATGCTCATGTTGTTCTATCGTTTTATTTTATCTTTGTTAGACTGGATTTGTATTTTTATTGTCGTCGATGGTTATATGCTAATTGAATCTGGAAAAAAGTCAGACTTTTGTCAGAAAAATTTAAAAACGGCATTGTGGGTAAATTAGTTTGAGCATTCACTCTTTTGAAATGGTTTGTTTATTTTTAGTGTAAATTTATAGAGCTAAGATAAACCACATATTTTATGACCAACACAACATGATGCATATTGGCAATGTAGAATGAAAAAGTCAGCTGGTTTAAATAAAGTGTGATGTGCATTTGTTTTTCGCCTCCCGGTACTCAGTTCTCCCATGCACTGTAACATTTCCACCTAACTGACACATAAAGTGTCTAGCAAACCTTCCCAACAAGCTGCATGCAGGTTACAAATGTAAACACCTTGTTTCTTCTCTGCTGCCTCCCCTTCTTCTCACTCCATGAATGGAGCTGGACAGGGGCGAGGTTGTGTTGCAGGGCTGGATTTGTCTAATTGAATTAAAAGCTTGTCCTGCTGTAAAGGACCCCGACCCATCCCCACCCCCAAACCCTCTGGAAGGATGGAACTAATCACTGAGAATCTGCCGTCCCAGGGAGAGTAGACCGGCTGCCTTGTATAGAAGAGAGCTCTGTTGTGTGTCTGCTTGTGAGGAATACCACTATACCAATTATGGTATTTGTAATTGTGACTGTGGTGTTTAATATCCAAAGATTGTTAATAGCTAAACCTCATTAAGCCGTGTGCCTGGATCCTTACTGACCTTCTGACTGGCTTGACCTCCCGTCCTTAAATGGAGAGGCTATGTAACAACTAAAACATGAGCGTGTGTGTGATGCAAAGCAACAGCTGTTCTCCAGATGTCCTCAAATTTCCAAAAAAAGGAGTGCAACATGATATCCTCAACCTACCCTCAGATACTATGCATTGTGTTAATATGTTAATATGATGCAAATTGTTTGTGATTCGGCTTTCACTTTAAGATATCTATTGTAGGAAGAAATAAGAGTAGTGGCAAAAGTACTTAATTATTTATGTTGGACAGAGCAGAGATGATGTCATGGCACTGTTTCAGAGAGCAGTCACAGTAAAAACAGGGTTTTTACTTATGTTTTAAAAGAAGAAATGCTTATGACATTGACATTATTTTAGCATCTTATATTAGCAAATAGCATGACATAACAGAAATGTGCAGTCGCTATGCACATTGTGGAGAATGTAGATCTTTATCTTGGCCATTGTGGAAACTGTAAAGCTGACAGCATTTTCAAGTCCAAAATGTTTTCCCGACCAACAGAATTTGAAAGTTAAAAAGCATCCTCTTCTGCTCTGTTTACTCTTCCTGCTATCTACTAAAAGTCTTGCTCTCGCTTGTTCTTTTGCAGCTTGATTGAACTGCAGACACATATCGATGTTTCATAGATAGATTTCCTTTTTAAATGCCCTTTTACATCTCTCCCTTCATATATTTACTTTAAATAATAGATTAATAGCAAACAACTTTGCTATTAATTGTTATTGTAATTACTGATCTTCACTCAGTAATAACGTCCACAATGAAGTGAGGTGTTGTCAGTAGATTTTGGTAAAGCTTATTGTGTTGATCAGTAAAAGATGGGATTTTAAAGTTTTTGACAAGCTATGATCAAATAAAACTTTAAAATGAAATGTTGATAAAGAATCTTTAATAGCTTCACAGTAGGTCACTGTGAACACCCTTTTTTGTATAAAACAAGTTTATTCTCTATAATGTTCCTGCAAGATGAATCTTCTGCCTCTTGATTCAGGGTAACATTTTTTCGCAGATATGTTCACTTTGATCACGCAAAAATCAGAACCCACACAGTGCTGGGTTCTGATTTTTGACCCAAAAGCTCACATGATCTGCATCACACAGACAGGAGGGTTTCAGCAACTTATTTATTTATTCTTTATAAAATACATTTGACAAGAAATGTATGCCTACTCATCAACAGTGTTTGTTTTATTTCCTTCTTTCAGAATTTACCCAGTAGACAGGTGTCTCCCAATGAGGATGCAGGAGTGTTGAGTCCCCTACCACAGCACCTCTGTCTCATTCATTAAGCCCAAATCCCATGGACCCATTTAGCTAATTGAATATCAGGGTCTGGTCTGCTACTTCTCTTGATGGTGTTGGGAGACACAAGCAAATGAGTTAGTAGGCTTCAATCAGTCTGGAGTGTGTAGTGTGAGGCTCAGCTGTGCCTTTCTCATGATTTAGAAGATGCTTTTCCCTTGCAGATAACTAGACAGAAACAACGCGCTTCTAAGGATTCCTTCCTTTCTGAATTGCTTCAAAAATGCAAATTTTACCTTTTAATATATGAAGTGTTTTTTGTTTGTTTTTCCTTTTGTTTGTTTTATTGGCTTTACTAATAGACATGATGATGGTAATGTGATGTCTAGGACTGCTTTGCAATGTCTTGGTATTGATTTTTACGAGTTGCTCCGAAAATGAAAGTCTGAACTTGAATAGAATTGAAATGTTGTGGTGTGACCTTTTAAAAAAGCCATTTTTACTGAAAAACCCACCAATCTGGCTAAATTAAAACAATTTGGCACCAAAGAGTGAGCAAAATTTTATTGCCAGTTTTCACTATGGTCTGATGGCGGTTTCTGTAGCCCAGGGTAGCACAACCAGTTGTTATGTTTAGGTTGAGGCTACATTTTTATACAGGGCCATATTGGTTTGGATTCTTGGTTTTTCCTTGAAACTGCATTTCAGGTTATCTTGGTCTATAGATTTGTTGCATCTAAAAAAATCTGCAGTAGTGTACGCTGTAGAAGTCATGAGATGCAGGATACCCCTAATTTTCAAGCTGGTTATTTATTGACAGAATGCAAATTTGTTTGTACAAATCCTGAAAGCTAAAGAAAAATATGCATGGACAAAGATGATTTTTCAGGTTTGTGAGCAGCTGCCACTGATCAGAGTTTGCCTTTAGCAGCAAACTTAGCACTCAGCCTCCTTTAATTTCAAAAGAGCTGCCTAGTTGTAACCATGTTTGGGCAGTAAATCAGCTGAATATAATGAGACTCCACTGTAGTTTTTGCTTCATATGTGAAATGTCACATCAGAGTACCTGCAATTCAGGAATGGATTTTATTGTCAAACACTCCAGACACTCATTTGCAGATTCTCTGTAATTGATACATGTTGCCCCTTTGGCCTGTGTGTAATCCAGCTCTGTTAGTTTTGTTTGATGTTGAGGCATCATGGTGGGCAGTTTTATGAAAGGCTCCTGTTTGGAGCTGATGCAAGATGTTTCCCAGGCACCTTTTTTTGTGACTTGTTCCCACTTTTCCCCCCGTCTGCACAGTGTGATTAATGAAACTGCAGGATGGAAGAAACAATGAATTCCCGAGTGACAGGCAAAACTGACCAGCTGTGATCTGCTTCACCGCAGGCAATGCTAGATTGTAAAAAGAGCTTTCATGCTTAATCACGTTCCTTTAATTTTTGTTTTAATTTAGCAGATTTTATCGACAGCAAAATGTCTTTTTTAAAATTAGTTTTGGTTTCTGAGGATATGGTAGACCATGGAGGTTTTGTTTCTCTGCTGTTGCTGTTTTCATGCTTTGCAGGGTTGGAGAAAGGAATTGCAAGAATGCAAATGTTTTCCAAGTTCTGTGAGGTAATGTTTCTGTCACAGGGCGGTTTTAGTTTCAACTGCGTTATCACATTCATTTCCTTTTATACAAATCATTTATATTTACAACAATATGTTATCTTTTTAAAAGTACTAAAACTGTTGTTTGATCTATGATAAATTCCTCTCTTATGTCCTGGAGAGAGTTTAATAATTAGCTCTGTATAACCATACATTATCACAGAATCTGAACAGTGGTGGGTTCACTTAAGTAAACCTCCATGCACAACTGTGATATAATTTAATCAAATTTTCTTATGTGCTGGAGGATCAGATCACACGCCTACCAGTGACTGGTTAATTCTTTTAAATGTCTTTTTCCATTAATTTAAGTCCAGACTCTTCTGACTCTATTTTCCACAGCTGTGTAGTTGCTGTCAGATGAATGCTGTGGTGTAAGTACTTGAACATAGGTTGTGTTTATATCGGCTTACTTACTCATTGACTTTTATTTAATAGATAAACCCTTTAAACTAATATGTCAACTCTATTTGTTTATTAAATAGATATTTTAACAAGTGACTATATATTTTTCTTAGATTTACTTTTCATATGGTCAGAATAATGAGTGAACAAAATCACAAATTAAATTAAATTAGGACAGAATCAAAATACATTATAGAAGCAGTGCTGGGATTCAGATCTTATAAAAACGACATGTAAGTTCCTTTCTGCAATATCAGACATCTGCTTTTTGGTCTAATCAAAGCTGGACTTTTGCTGTTTTAGTTTGACAATCTTAAAACATGTACTGATTGAGTACATAGGTTTGTCTTGAATGACCTGATGGTGCAAGATCAGATGAACAAAGAGGTTGGCCAAGCACTGCAGACCGTTCTTTCTGCCAGCAGCAGCTTCACAGACACATCTGAGCATTCTGTCATTCAGCTGTGGCCCCCATTTGTTCAAGCTTTTTTCAAGAGATTCCTCAATTTTATGTCTAAAGAGAAACGTGTGCAGCGATTCAGAAACCATATATTGATTTTTGCTAAAAACCAAATCAAGGAATGATCTACAAATTAAATAAATTTTTTGTTCAAAGCACTAATTGCATTATTTCAAATGTGACTGTATTTTTATTCAAATATATTTAAGATGAATTTGATTGAATCATGTGTGCAAATAAAGTATTTTCATTAAATAGGCTTCTCTTGATTTTATGTAAGGTGAAAAGTGTGATAGAAGTGTCCCCATTTCCCATTTAAGCAGCCTACATTTAACAGCTGAAACTCATCCAAAAATGCCTGACTACTGAGAAGTGTTTTAAGCTGATATGATGCTGTGGATTCTGTTTATTTATTTTTTATTACCTCCTCAGCAGAATTTGATAGGTTCATCACTTCTAAGTAAAAGAACAACAACAAAATGAAATCTCTTTTTAGGCCCTTGCAGTTGTCAGCAAATCGATGATGCTCAACAGACAGGTCTTTGTTGTTGTCAGTTTCTAGAGCCAAGCTTGAACTGAATTGTTGCACCAGTTTAACAATGGTGACTAACGTGCTGCTCCTTAGTCTTAGCCATTTATTTCTGTTTTCTTTTCATATCTTTGCTTCTGGTTGCATTGCTTTATAATTTTAAATAATGGACTCTGCAAAATTAGCTATGATCTGGATCCTTTTCACCATGCCAGTAAAATTAAATCAGTTAACTGAATTAAGTAGTGCTTAAACTTGAACAGACGATGTATTTATTCAAGTTCACTTTGGAAGATACGATGTGAAAGTCTGGAGAGTCTCCATCTGCGATAGAAGCAAAGCATCCAAACCAATCCACATTTGGAGCATGTTTTACTTGTCAGCATCGTTCCTCCGTCCTGTCAGTGCAGAGGCTGCAGCTTGTGTCATTTCCTCTGGGTCTGGGAAAGATGCTTTACTATAGGGACAGGTACGATAAACCACACTGCTCATTTGGGAACATTATGGATGTTGACATTGATTATTCCTGTAAAATTGCAAACTGTGGCTAACTGCAGCAAATATGAAACTCTTAGTTATTATAGAAACAAAATATAACTGAAACAAAACATCAGCAGTTTAAATTTTCAATGACTAGAGATGGGGTTTCTTTGCTCTCATTACCAGAGCAGATTGCCCCGTCGTATTTCTAGCCAGCAACCACTCTACCTCTGACTAATGTGATCAATTTAAGATGTTTGATTGAACAATTGGTGGTATAATTGTGTGCTCTCCTTGTTCTTTATAACACAGAAAAGTCAGAACTGATTTTTCAGTCTTATTAGCCTACTTGTGCAA
This sequence comes from Brachyrhaphis roseni, assembly GCA_903066815.1. Lineage (NCBI taxonomy): Eukaryota > Metazoa > Chordata > Actinopteri > Cyprinodontiformes > Poeciliidae > Brachyrhaphis > Brachyrhaphis roseni. Next base: position 33,720 of record CAEFZY010060869.1, read on the forward strand.
CTAATCTGAAACCCTAAGCAACTCTGCTCCAATGAAATCTTGGTCCTTGCTCTCTGTTGGATATTACTGATTCACTGAATGTTTGCATATCATCCAAAACAGTATAATTGTGTTAGTCTGGCTAAAACCCTGCTCTTAAAATGCAGGAGAAGTTCAGTTCAAACACGCCTAATTGCTTTGAGCCTGAAACAATCTCGGATGTGGACTTTGAAATGGTTCTAACAGAACAAGTTGTTAGTTAGAAAGTTACAGCAGGGCAGCGATACTCTCTTGTAAACACATGTAGAAAATGTACAGAGGAGGTAAAGTTGTGCAATTTCTCATTTAACATAGCTAGATCAGTGTTTTCTTTTGTTACATATGAACCAAAGCTTGAAATTTGTAGACAATTTCAAATCTTACTTTTTTGTAAAGTTTTGAAATATGCAACAGTGGAAGATTTTGCATGTTTGTGTGTATATGTTCTCTGCCAATTGCCTTTAAAATTATTCCTCTTAGTAGTGGCTGGAAGGCCATTTGGGATATGTTACTGTGAAGGTTTTGGTTTTTCAACTACTTTTTTATGGTTTGTGTTGCCTTTATTCACAATATTCAGAAGAGACAAATCTGATTTCACTCTGTGTGTTCCCTGGTTAACGTAGATCCTAACATTGACTTGTGTTTTCTAAAGAGGTTCCAAAACAGAAGTATTTAAAGCTTAAAGGGATTAAAGATTGCTTCATTGAGCCGTTTTGTTATCTGCTAAAACTCCTTCAGCCTGTGTGAACCACAGACATGTCTTGTCTTGGTGAAAAGCAATTTTCTTTTAAGTAACTTATTAATTCTATGTGCTTCCTTTGTCTTCATTTGAAAATGACTAACTTTGTGTTTTCACTTAGAAGAGTGTGACCTGGTAGTATTTGTATACGGTGCATTTATTCATCAGACATAGATGGCGTTTTTGAGTTGATCAAACTATGAATTGGCTAGTTCTGGTGACCGGCTTATTTCTCTGTGAAACCTTGATTTTAGCCAGTAATGCTGTTAATCAAGAAGAAAAAGCCCAATCATAACAATTTAAAATAGTTTTGTATACTATACACCAGTGGTCCCCAACCCTGGTCCACAGGGCCCACTGCCCTGCATATTTTAGGTGTTTCCCTGCTGCTGTACACCTGGGTTAAATGAACAGGTGATTAAGCAGCTTCTGCAGCAATTGTAGGAATACAAATGAGGTAAAGGAATCATATAAATCAGCTGTGCTGGAGTCTGAACTCATCAAAACCATGCAGGACAGCGGTCCCTGAGGACCAGGGTTGGGGACCACTGCTATACACCAGTGTGCTTCTTGGTTAGTTCTCCCTTAAAAATTAGATTTTAGCTCTAGGGACTTCCTGGTAAAATAAGGTAGTTGATTTTCTTCTTCTTCTTCTCCTTAATATATTTAAATACAAACCAAATTAAAGGGAATATTGGAGGTAAAGATTGGTCTTTTTCTAATGAACTTTCGTGGGTTCAGTGTCCTGTAGTTATTTTATTCTACAATTTTCATTTACGTATTAACATTATTCATGTTTACATTAATCCTTGTTTTATGTGGCTTGCAATGCTGATTTCCATCCATCAGTTTAAGCGAAGGCCACTTTATGAGTTTTTGTGTGGTGAAGCAAAAGGATATACATTTTACTAGTTATTTTGCTTTAACTGCATCTTCGGTCCATGTTATCTTTGTTTAGATGAGACAGTGATTAGTATCTTCTATTGAAAAAAAGGGTAAATGTGCTTTTTGTCTCAAATGTTTCACTGTTTGTTTTTCAGCTGTGAAGATCAGCAGAAACCCTCAGACTGCATTTTCCTCAGCAAAAAGGTAGGAAGCAGCTAATAATGACACATGTTAGATGAGAATGTTACTGGAGCTGGATAAACTTAGAAATGTCACTCCAGATGGTCTACAGGTTTATGGATGCAGAGTTTCTACAGAAGTGTGAAATTTCACATATGCATACCTAAAATAAAGCACTTCCCTGAAAAGTTAGGTCATTAAGATTGCAATAATCATCATGGCTGGCACAAGCTCTATTTACCGATATGTACTGTTAACAGTAATTGCTGTTATCGGTGCTGTCCTAACTTGTAGGAGTGTTGGCCGAGGAAATCATATGACTACTGTGCCGTGTGGTACATGATTCTTCTGGAAAGTCTAATGTGAATATGGCAAGTTTCCAGCTGCTATATGGATATTTACTGTTAAAGGGTTTGGGCTTTTACATTTTGCAAGCTGTCTGTGTTTCACAGTTCGGTACATATGACCAAAGTTTTCACAGGCTGGATGATGCGTAAAGTTAGGACATGTTGCCCGTAACCCATCTATTGCTGCACACTGCTATTAAGCTGGCTGAGAAAAGACTACTACACTTGCTTCATGCTTTCAATAATGGAAAAATTAATCAGTTTGAGAGCATTTCTAAATGGGGAAAACAAAAGTAATCATTGGGTGAAAATAAAAGGAGCACCACCCAACACTTTTAATGTAATTTTCCACAGAAAGAGAGTTATGCCGTTAAAAATATGTATGCAATTAAAATTGATTACTGAAACTAAATGGTCTTTAGAAGATGAGTACATTTTATCAGTGCAGATGTGATCTTGTCTGTAAGATACTATAATAATTGTTAAAAACAAATGAAGACCAATGACTTTTCTATTAATTATGAGCATGCTGCTGTTTAGATATCTGTCTGACAACAATGTTGCTTTTCAAGCTGACTCGATGAGCTGATTTTCAGAGGGCAATTAGTTGGAAGCATCTGGTGCCCAGCTTCTCTGTTTCCACGCTCCGCTCCACAAATGACTTTACAGTCACTCTGTGTTTTAGTTTTGCAGCAATTAATGAGCTTGGATGTTGACTTGCCTCATGCTGCGCTTCAGCAAACAGCTACATCTCAACATAACTGTGCATGCTTGAAGTCTGAAATCGACGTGATATGGCTGCAGGTCAGAAAGTGGTCTTTGCAGAAAAGTTAGAATGTAAATGATGACCTAATACATCTCTTTGTGGACCTGCTATAAAGGGTTAACTTTCTGCTCTTCCACGACTCATGTTAGTTTCCTGTGCATTTAATACTTAATCTTTTTTTTTAAATGGTGAACTGTGTTAGTTCAGTCACAGCTTTCACCAGATGTTCCTCGTCCATCCAGCTGATGGTCAGGTCCAGTTTCTCACGTTAATCTAGATAAACTTTTCAGAGTTACTGTCCTTGTATTAGTCCAAGACAGTTAACAGTGGTACATTTTTGTGTCCTTAGTGAGAGTGATGTATTATGACATCATTCAGGGTATAACAGTTTACACCCTCAATTTTTGAAGGTTTCCAGCTTGATAGCTAAGATTCCTCTGTGGGTGACAACTCAAACTCAGAAGAGGTCTGTTGTTGGGTCACATATTTCAGCTTTGTTGAAAGCTATTTTCAACTTGTAACGGAGCTTTAAAATTTCCAGTAACATGACTAAGGATATACTTGTGTTGAAATACTTCATGGTTGTTTTTTTCATGCAGTTGACGACCGACTTTGCTCATTGTAGTGACTGTACAGGCAAGCTCACGTCCGACTATGACCAGATGTTTTGGAAGTATTGAGTCATTGAGCAGCATCATTTAGCGGCACAACCAGATGTGTAAATCTGAGCAGCGCTGAGCTCAGTAATGACTGAGGTGACGTCACGGTTAGCAGAAACCTGCCTGTTTGTGGAATGTCACCATTTTTTTTAAAGAAAGTTTCCACTGCGCATACAGGATGACATCCAGTATGGTACAAATGTGTCAATATTCCTGAGTGAGACTGTGACGTCGTGTTTATCAGTGGACCCACAGGATGATGAGGTGCCTCATCAGAGGCAGATCTCTGTGGTTTTTACTCGGTCTGGAAAAATGACTGGCCCCTGGCCAAATGCTGCAACTCTTTCATGATTTCACAGCAGTTTTTTTCCTCGACAAGGCATTTACTGGTAAAGCTTTGTCATGACTCCTGATGGGGGATCACTGAAGCATTCGCCACCTGTTTTTGTTCAAGGCAGAATAGCTGTATTTTATGGAAGGTTGGGAATCAAGCTGGGGTGCGGCTTGATTGGTCCTTTTATTCTGCTATGGCTCTAAAGTGTACCTTGATTTTACTGACATTTAAAAAAAAAATTGTATGAAATATAGGTTAATAGAAAATACTCTGATTCTGTTATTGACCCCCAGTCTTTTGCTGTAAGCTGTCTCTGCGTTATAATATTTTTGTGTGTTTCATTGACTTTATTTACAATTAAGTAAAGGCAATAAATACACCAAGGTTGTGTGTTTTGGGTCTTTTTAATCAGTTTTTATCTTTTTAAATGGATCAAAATGATTAAGTAGTGAAAACACTAGGTAATTGGCTTATCATATATTTTTGCATGAGTTTGTCAAAATAGATGACATGAATGTAATTGTAAAAATCAGTGTTTTAAAACATTTAAGCAGCAGTAGGGGTATATGCCTTTAAATCATATTACTCATTATTGTTTAATTTAAAAAAATCCAAACACCATGATGTAGTGTTTGGATTTTTTTAATTTAAAAAAATCCAAATTTTATTTGATATACAAATAAAATTTGATTGATTAATTGATGTAGTTTTACCAACATTTTTTTGTTAAAAATTATACAGAGAAACTCTTATAGTTTGATACTTTTATTGTGCTTTGTCAGAATACTTTACATCCTCAGCTGTAAGTCTATCCAGCCTTTTATTATTTTTTAAATTTTACATTTTAACCTTTACTCTATTTCACAGATCTACTCCTCAAACCAAAACACCTCCTTTTTTGTAGAGAAATTTAGTTTACCTGTAAAGTTATAATCCAGTCCCTATAACTTCACATTGTTTTGTTTCTTAGAGAAATGTTTCTTTTAACATAAACACTGTTCAAATTAAACTATTGTAATGATTTCATTTGTTTTGTCCATCTGTGCAAGCTACCACATATTTCTTCCAGAATAAAAAACGATTTGTCATCTATGAATGACAAAAAAACTGCGTTTCATATTTAACTGCTGCAGTGTTTGTCTTATGCGAGACAGTTTTGAAAAAATAAAACAAAGGCAATTGTTGGAAGAAACTTTGCTTTTTATTTTTAAATCAAAAGTGCTTTATTCTAAGAATGACAAAATGGCTTCTAATGCTGACATTTGAAATCTTAAACTTAAAATAGGCAAAAGGTTGGATGATTATTTTCCAGGAAAAAAAATTCACTTCCAACAAAGATTTAACACATATTAAAAGAGACAAATATAATTAAGTTAATCATACCTTTTAGGACGTAGTGATCAATCCATCCACCCGTTGTCTTCAGCTGATATGAGTTTGAGTCTCAAGGACAACATATCTATGTGGGAACCCTGGTGGTCCCTTGTCCTACCAACATCATCCAGGTCAATCCAAAGCGTTCCCAGGACAGATGGGATTGGAAGTCCCTCTATCAAGTGCTGGGTCGTGTCAGGGTCTCCTCAGTGAAATGTGCTCAGAAAATCTCCAAAGGGAAATGTTTTCTAATATGATGAGGCATAACTATCAAACTATGTAGGACATTAACGAAAGAAATCTCCTTCACCCAAGTCAGAATTGCATTTTCAGTGGGAAGATTATAACTTTCTGGCTTTAGAGGTGTTGCCTTGCTACAAAAATGCATAAAGTGAAAAACTTTGTTCGACTAAATGGAACAAAGTTGGAACAAGCTGAAATGGGGGTGGGGGGAATAAATTAACATTACAAAATATTTTCTTGGTCCATTAACTCTTTCTTTCTTCCTCTATGCCAATGTTTGATGAGAATTGCTCAATTTATCCAAACCTAATTCATTCTGAGACGGAATGAAGCTTTGTGGAATAACAGGATATTCAGAATAGAAGTGAACAGAAATCTCTTTTTTTCTGCTGGGTCTTTCCAACAATTGATCACGGACACACTCTTAGAGATATGTTTGCGTTAGATCTCAATGTCTGAGTGGTCTGTGTCTTGTGTAATGTTTCTTACATCTCTGTGATGGATGGGTGTTACATGGCCCTGCAGTAAAGAGCTCAGAAAGTTCACTGAAGCTTCAGGTAAAACTACGGCTGAATACATGAAAGCTTTTTAGATGACACACTTATCCCTATATACATCATCTGCGAGTATGTATCTGGATGTCTATAAAATGGCTGAATAATCTGAGGGACACCTGAGTGAAACCATTTTTTTTTTCTTCTGCTGCAAATTGCAGCAATAAGAATCTGCCATATTTTGTCTTATGCATCTTAGTATTTCTAAATTTTATGTGGGTTTAATTTAGCATTTTCTTCAACATCATTTGACATTGCTTTTTCGCACTTTATGAGCTGGCTCTATGTTGGGCAGAAAGCTCAGTGGTGTATAAACATTCTGAATGCTAATTTGCTAAAATAAGGAGAAAATTTATCCAGCTTCTCTGCACTTCAAACATTTGGAATGCCGAGGTGAGGAAATGCTCCATCTTTATGTGTTTGTGCAGCACTGATGTAAACTTTGTAGCTGTACTGTCTCTATAGGGTGTATGTTATATCTCTAAGCTGCAACAATTGCCCAAATATCAGTGGTGAGCAACCTTAGTTGGAAATCAAATTTTTACTACATTATCAAATGCATAAAAAGGTGATTTTGAAGCATTATTTCCAGGGTTTCTGTGTAGTCTTGAAAAGTATGGAAATTATTTTCTATGCTTGAATAGTATGAAAAAAATGAAAGACTTTATCTTATTCCATTGCCTGTATTTGTTGTTGTTTGCCACAACACAATTCAAGTTTTTGTCCAACTGCTATTACTTGAGCTATTGACAAAAACATATCAAAAAAGCAGTTTCGTAACCTTTTGGGGAATCCAGGTTTCTATGCTTCATTTAGAAACAAATTTTGGAAATGTGCTAAATAAGGCGATTATTTTTTGTAAATATGAGTCTAGGGACAATCCAGTCCTGAATTAACGAATCAAAGTTTTTCAATATGCGAAGGAAACAATAAAATTACCCTTTACTTATCTGCCATGTCAGAGACAATGCTGATTCAGAATAATAAACCAGATAGTAAAACCAGAAAAGGCAAAAGATTTACACAAATGAAAAGAGAAATTTGAAGAAATCCTGTACTTACTTGGAGCCATGTGTTTTCATATGCTATTGAAACACAGGACAGCTATACTGTAATGTGATGGACAAACTTTCAGCATCAATTCAGAATCAAACTCTGTGTGAATTCATTTATATTTTCTGGTTTCTACATTCATTCATGGAACAGCATAACCAGAGAAATCATTTGGTTGGTTTGTGCAGCTTATTTTTGTGCTGGACTATTATTTCATTCAAGTATTTTAAGAAAGGTTACTCGACTTACACTCTCTTTTCTGATTGGTTGTGTGTAGAAGTTTGGCTGCTTATTCCAGGAAGTGATATTTGTGTGGATGACTAAGCTCTTGGAGCTGGTTGAAGGTTTGCACTTGGAAAGTGTTTGTCCCCAAGCACTCTGTGTGTGTGTGTGTGTGTGTGCGTGTGTGTTGGGGGTGTGTGTGAGGGAGTGTGCGTGCACCCGTGCATTCTATGGTGATGTAGCTGCACAGATAACATCATGTTTTGACAGTCTCTTTGCCAGAGGCAGCAGCTAATAACCAGTGTAGAGCAGGGAGATTGAACTGAGGTGATGATGTTAATTTTATGTGTTGGGAAAATTCCCTCATAAAAATTCAACTTTTTTGCTGTTCTGTTTTCTAGGCTGCTACCATTCACCTTATGAGTTGTTTACTTGTCATTTATTCCTTTAATTGTGTAGTTGAGTCATCAGCATCTGTGCATGTGCAAAATTGTCAGATATATCAGAATGATTAGTAAGACATGGGCCATCACTCTGTCTCAAGTGCAGGGATTGATCTATAAACTGGGTTTGTGGGCTGAATGCAGCTAAGATCATTTCACAGATGACTCCTGCAAATCTTCTGTAATTTGACATTTTAATCCATAAATAAATGCAGCGGCAGACACTGTTTGATCGCTATTGTTTTCTCATTCGACTGTCCTTGTGAAAAACACCAGATATTAGACAGGTTACAACCAGAGTGTGTTACCATGGTGATCTGTGGCTGAAGACATCATTTAGTCGCTAAAAAGAAGGTACAGACTGATTCTATGTTTCGCAGAAAACTACAGCCTTCAAGGGGGCAATAATGTGGAACTAAGTGGCTGCTGTGTTGCAAGGTTAACACAAATTGTGTTTTTTTTTTTACATAGTTGTTGTATTTAATTGCATCAATACATTTAATCATCCACTTTTGATTAATCTTTTCCAGCAGTTCTGGATCTAGTTTTTTTCATATTGAAACTTAAAGAAAGCAGGGGTTAATATATCCCCATGTTTAATGTCTGATGGTATATTATGTTGATCTGGGCACTGTCAACGGGCTATGCAGTGGACTAGTGGGACTGTTTTCTCCCTGCATGAAACCAGACACTTGCATTGAAGTTGTTGTTGACAGAGGTGTATCACCTGCCTACCGCTGTCTTTCTCATTCAAACAAGTATAAATGCATAGTATACAAATTGTGCATGCAAAAGATGCACATGTAGGCCAAAAATTTTCCTGCTACTCAGCCTGTTACCTGACTCCTCTGGCCATGCTAATAATTATGCAAAACATCTTTATTTCTTTGTTCCAGGTCAGGTTTTTCCCTACAAAGCTATAAATTCATCCCACCTGACTGTGACGTGTAATGATCATTTAAACTTAGCGGTGCAGTAAAAACCCATGGTGAGGAGGGAACCTTATTTAGTGGTCAAGTTATTCAACAGGAATTAGATAGTAATTAGATTAAAAATTGGACCTACTTTAGCCTGTGTCCAGATTGAGGCACATGGTGACAGTTAGGCAGGAGTTCACACCTTCCTCTGTTCCTCGTCCTCCCTGTATTCCCCACAGTCTCCTCCTCCACCGCCACCACACAAACTGCCGAATAGTGATGACCTCACTCTTAACCGTGCCGGATTGGTCTTGTGTGACTAAGACTGTGTGCTTTAGATTCATTTCATATTTTGCCAGTGAGCAGCCAGAGTATTGAATGCCTTGTTTGCACTGCATGAGTACGATGAAAGCTAAATCAACAGATGCAATCATAGTTATCAACAGCCCAGGTTATTAAGAGAGATGTTTTGCTTGTTCTGGCTCTACATGTTAACTGTTGTGATTCATCATGGAAAATTACCTTTAACCTGTAGCATTATGACTTTGTGTGAAGCTGTAGGGGGTCTTGAGAAAACGCACATTAAATATATATTTGGTCTTATGAAAAGCCAGTAGGCGTTAGGAGCAACAGAGGAGGCCAACAACTTGTCAGCTGCACAATTGGTGCTTTTATTGAGCTATACTCTCAATGCAATATTGATGACAAGAATTTGTCCAGAAAAAATATTGAACTCCTAAATCCCTTATATAGTAAAGCTAGATATATCTCCGTCCAATGTGTTCAATATGTTCAATGAAGCTGTATAATTAGAGACACACCTGATATATTTTTCCTGGCTGATATTGATTTCCAGTTTATATTTCTATTGATTTTTGTTATAACAAAAAAGAAAAAATGTCCTGCAGGTTCCTTCAAACGGAGAAGAACTTCAAAACCACCTCCCTGTATGCATATCCCTCTAACCGTCTTTGAAGTGCATCAAGACACATGCTTTTGACTGGTGTATTTAAAGAACAAAAATACTGGGAATTATTCATTTGAAAATATTAATGAATATGAAAGATAAAATCTTTTTTTTCTCTTTTAATATTGGAATTACTGGCTGGCGCTAATTAAGTTTGAGTTTGTATATCTCAGACTGTTCTATTAAACATCAGACTAAATAATGAGTTCCCTTTCAGACAACAGTGTATCATATTAATTACAGTACATGGTTCTAAAAGCTTAAGAAAACTAATTTGGAAAAAAAAGGTGTATACATATATATTAATGACTGTTTAAAAATAAACTTCTGTGAGATATGAACTGATGTTGCTTCAGAATAATCTTTAGCGTTTTAAATCATTACAGATTCTCATAAAAACACTGTTAAACACACATGTGATAAAAGTTTTGAACCTTAACAACTTGGTCAATTTTACAAGCTCATTATTCAGTAGCAGTGCACATAAAAAAAAATGCCATAAAACTCATGAGGCTCCAGGAATTATCTAGCCATTATAATGAACTTCACATCATTTTTTTCCTGCTTCTGAGATTTTGTAGGCAGTGATTTCATATTTGACATTTTCCTTTTTGAGTCTTTAGTCATGAATCCCAGCCTCTGAAAATGTATTTTGAAAATGCCATCACAGCACTAGTTTATTTTTAACGTCAGCAGAAATATGTAAAAGAGGGAATGCCATTGCCCCTATGACATGACTGAATTGTGGTTATGTGATATCATGTCTTAGTAAGTAAGACTAAGTACTCCTGATTTTAAGAAAGAGTTGGTAAACTTTTGACTTCAAAGGTTTGTGGTTGGCATCAGTAATCAGAAGGATTAATAACTGTGTCTGGTCATTTTTATTTCGAGGCTACCACCATGCACTATGTTTAATCTTTTTTGAATTGTGTGATGTTTTATTATTGGTTTAAAGGCCATGTTACTGTAATAGGGCCTGGGCATTCCCACTGGGCTCTGCACTGCTTCATTGATCTACTGAACAAAAGCTGCATGTTCCAATGCTCAGTCTCATTTTCCTTTTATTTCCTGAACCCTTTGTCTGCCTCTTTGGCTGAGCGTTTTCCTTAAATGAAGCTGAATTGCTTATGTGTACACCATGACTAAATGTACCCTGCTTTCTTCTGACTCATTTTTTTATCCTCTGTGAACGGCCCTCGAAACTGGAGGGCTGCTGAACTTGTTGTGTGTACAGGTTCAGCAAATATTGTTTGCACTAAATCATCTCCAAAAATAAAAAAAACTCAGTCCAACAGGTTGCAAACATGCAGACTCTGTAATGTTACAGTGTTTGGATAGAAGAAATGGAATGTTATTTTTAACAAGTAACAAACTAACTTGTCCTGGAGGACAAGGTTTCCGGTATACAGTATGTTGCTATGGTTATAGACACGGGGAAGAAGCGACCAGACTGTCCTGAACTGACCTTCGGTTTGTCCTGAGGGCTGCAGTTCTCAGTTATAGATTCAAAAACCACAGTCATGACACACCTGAACGTCATAAATTTTGCAACACACAGCCTTAAATGATGAATTCTCTATGTGTGGCTTATAACATGTGGAGGCAGTGTCTTTTACTTTAAAAGATTTGCTATTGTCGTGAATTAATTTTGACAGGAAGCTGATATGTCATCTGGGTGTCATGGATACTTTTTATGCAAAGATTTGTGACATTAACATTTCCATGAATGGCATGTAAAATTATTTAATCCTGCAACAGATATTAGGATAAAGAAAAATGTTGCATCCACCACTAGTTCAAAAAGCCCTCATCTTGAATTTTGATATTGTATGCCAAAAAAGACCCCATCCAAGTATGAAACCCTCAAGTTAGGCTCTTATTCCTTTCTTGGAATTATACAAATGTTCATTTAGAGGTAAGTGAGAATAAAATATTTCCCAAATTGGGGCCTCTAAGCTCGGAAGGGGACGCCTTCAGCAATTTTCATTCAGAGACTTGAAAAAAGGATGAATACTTTGAACTGGTGTTCAAAACAGGAGCACAAATGGCGATCGAAGCTTGTTGCAGAGCCAAAGATGGAGAGAAACAATATTTCCCCTTAGAGTCAAAATCAGTTGCAAAATAGAGCAAGATGGCAATGCGGAGGTGGAATTGCTTTAGGAACAGATGGCAACCAGGTGAGTGATTGCTTCAAACTAGAAGTGATCACTTGATTCTAGTGAAGAACTATGGACCAACACAAAAACGTCAATTGATATCACAAACACTTTCAGAAAGGTATGTATTTATACAATATGTGCATTGAAGGTGCAGTATTATGTGAAATTGACTTTTTTGAGCTTTATATCATGTTATGTTATCCCCTCATCAAAAACATACCTGAAGTGTTTCTTTGACTCTTTCATTCATGTGTCAAAAATCCTTTAACATCCTGTGGAAATCATTCAGCTGTGCAGAATGGCTGGGTGGACCCAGGCGGTGGACGCAGCTCCTCCTTCTCCCTCACAGAGCACAGGACTCAACTCCTTCAGCCTAGCCAGTAGCAATTAACAAACACCTGGTGGAACTGCACACCAGCTGAGCTCATTGTACCAGCTACAATGAGCTGTGAAACAGTGAAATGCTGTAAAAACATTATTAAAGGGTCTCACAAAGATCATTGTTTGCCCAATTTCAGGCCATTAAATCACAGTAATTTTTTTTAAGTCATATTTGATATATAGCATTTACAATTGAACTCATCTCACTTGATTGTGGTATAAAATGGCACTATGTACCTGGAAAACACTCAATACTGCCCCTTAAAAAAACGCATAATTGGATCTTGAATCTTGTATTTTCAAGTTGAACTCTCTCCATTAAGTTTTAGTGCATATATATATATATATATATATATACTACTTCCTGTGTGTTTGGTTACAGTAACTGTAGTTTATATACTTCCAGGTAATGTAATCTGCTCAAGTGCATCATATTTTATAAGCTCATCTTTTTCTGGCATATTTATTGCCATCGATAAGATGGGAGCAGTCACTGCAGACAGGAAATATGGGAAAGATTGCAGAGACGTGACAAGCAGTAAATGTCTCTCTGGCAGCAAATCGAACTGAAGACCCGGTGCTTGATGCAATTTAAGGCCATGTGATTTCCGCCCTAATTACTCTGCCATCAAGTGGCCCAGCAGCTCATTTATTGTAATTCTTTCTTTCCAATTGTTGCAAAGCAAATGTGTAGAGTTGAGTATGTTTGAAATGCCTGCAAAAAGCACAAAGATATAGAAAGTATGGTCCAACCTTAAGGTAATAAGTGAATAATTGTTTCTCTTTGATTTCTTTTAGCTATGAAGTAATGTTATCAGATGCAGCCATTGGATGTTCATTGGGTTTGGATCAATACTTTTATGATTATCCTCATAAAGTCATGCCTTTACATATAGATTATGCCATAAGGTGGGGTGGATGAAGGCGGTGAGGCAGACGCAGCAGACCCAGGATGTAGTGAAAAGATGGTTTAATGGTGAAAATAATCCAACTAGGTCCAACAACTAGGCAGCACAGCTGAGCTGAAACAGAGGCTCAACACCGGTAGCAACAAGTGATACGAATGGACACTGAACGGCAAACAAACGACAAGGACCCGACAGAGACACAGGTGACACTAAATACACAAGAGGTAATCAGGGAACGAGACACACCTGGGAACTGAGACACAGAAAACTCAAAATAAACACAGAAAAACACAAAACCTGACAGATTACCATTTTAGGTGATATATCTTTGTCTGACATTCTCCACAGACTCTTCCTCCTACAGGTGCAGGTGACTCTGCTAGATCCTGTGATGGAGATACTATAAGGTTATTGAAAAACTTACCAAAATTATGACAGTGTTTCTGAAAATAGACCAAAGTTACTTAAATTAGGCTGAGCTGCTTATTCAATAACCAAAGACTCTCAGTACAAAAAGCAGCGTGTAATAATGATTAAAGTCTATACATATGTGAGGTCAGTTAGATTCTTTCTGATTTCAGATCAGATTTAATTCAAATTGAGATTATTATGGATGGATTTCTGTTCTGTATGTAAATGTATTTTTGAAGTATTGCTGATCTTCTAAAAAAATATGTGACTCCTCTATAATAACATTCAAGTTTCTGTGTGAGCTCTGGGCAACTGTTGAATTGTATACTTATGCAGTATTATCTTTCTTCTCTACCACAATGTGTCCAGCAGAAGTATCTCCTCACTTTTTTGTGTTGGGTACATATGATACAAGGCTAAAAACACACCTTCAGATCCTGGCGGAAGATCAAATCGACACAAATGTTCTTCACTTATTTTATCAGTAACTGGAAGAAAATGTTAAGAGGAACACCTTTAGTTTCAGATTTTACTCCCAAGTAATATAAACAAAGTTAACTGGTATTAAGTTTGACAAGCAAAGGAACTGTAATCCATAAAATTTTGAGGCACAATTAAACTCCGGTGGTCTCAAACTGCAGTCCTCGATGGCCAAAATCTTGTAAGTTTGATATGTCCCTTTATCCCTTAGTGTCTTAGGTTTTAGACACTTAAAATAAGTTGCGAAACTGCCTCCAATCAAGCTCTACAGAACTCTTCTAATGAGTTTTTAATGAGCTAATATTGGAGCCTGATGTACTGAAGCAGAGAGACATCTAGAAGTTACAGAACAGAGGCCCTTGAGGTCTGGAGTTTGAGACCACTGCTATATGCTATTTAGCACAAAGATTTCAGTTCCGTGTCTTCAACATAAAGTTGTATAGAGGATGCAAGCTCATTTAATACTTATGTGAACCTAGAGCATCTCTACATTTGCAGTTCTATCTATTTTGAAACAACTATTTCCACTTTAATTGGCATCGTCTTAAATTGGTTTATGTTGCTTGGTTAGTAATAGTCACATAGTCCTGCACAATCTTTTGAAGCTCAGACATCTTCACAGTATCACTGTGTTAAAAATATAATTGCAAATGACTGCTTAGATGTAATTTTTTATTTTAGATGCATTTGTACTTTGATTTCTAATGGAAAATTTACTGCAGTTGGATTGACTTTGCCAACCCTCGATAAAGATCTTGACTGATATCCTAGAGAAACAGATAGAAACCTTTTGATGGTTTAAAAAAAAGAGAGGACAGTTAATTGTAATTGATATAATCACCCCAACATTTAACAATATTTTATTCACTTATATCTTGATTTCTGGCATCTCTTGGCAAATATTTCTATGTATTTTCACCTAAGAAAAGTTCCCCTAGTCCTCCAGGCTTGAATGTGTTTGTCCATAAAGAACAAAAGGATATGCAGCAGCACATAGAATGAATGAATGAATAACCTAGAAGTATGTATTTATACTAAAAGTATAAATATTTCATATCTCTGTTGTCCTGGAATTTTGTTTCAACAAATCACCTTGAAAATCAGTGAGTTTATCTCAGCCAACGTGTTAAGTGACAGTGAAATGCTCTTGATTCCTTTATTAAATGTGATGATTTAAATTTTGGTAAAACCTGACATCTAAAAGCATATTTCAAGTCTTTGACACAAGCACAGAACTGCCAGACTCTTTCATTGGTCTTACGGCACCTCTTTAAACATTTTGTTACCCTGTATACCTTTATGTTTGATTCAGACTGCTGACTCAACTTGTTGAGCTCATTATAAAAGAGTGATTTTATTCACAGATGATGGTGTTTTCATCAGAAATAATCCTTTCTTTAGTTCAGACATAAATGCACACAAAAGGCAGTTTTAAGTGCTCTGGGAATCCCAGCTCTAGAGCAGAAGGAAAAATGTCAGTGGTAGTGCATTTCTGTTTGCTATGTTGGTCTGATGCAGATGAAAGAAGAGGCGGCATAGCTGGTGGAGTTGAATTTAAATTTGGTAGAGGGAAGGAAACTTGTGTTTTTGCATTACAATGTGGGAGCATAGCATTCATTACTGGTTTAAAATTGATGTGTGCATGGTTGTTTGTGTGTGTGTTGAGAAAAATGTCATTACTTCCAGCTTAGGTTTAAGATGGAGGTTTACACAAGCTTATCACTGTTGTTGAGGTTTTTAAGTTTGTTCAGCAAAATGGAGGCCTGATGTCGTAAACTGCAAATTATGTGCAGCTGGTGAAGGGGGACGTCAGTGTGGTGTTTATAACAAGAAGGTT
>CAEFZY010060870.1:0-12140 GCA_903066815.1 Brachyrhaphis roseni
GATGTCAGTGGAGGGGAGCGTAGTTTGGAGTTTCCCGCAAGTTGCTTATTATTATTATTATTATTATTATTATTATTATTATTATTATTATTATTATTATTATTATTATTATTTTATTTTTGGGCAGACGCATTCGAGTGTGTGTACGTCCAGAGTTTTCGTTACTTTTTAAAGTCAAATACAAAAATAACACATGTAATAAATCTATGTGGTAAAACCCTGAATGCTCCGCGTCGCCGCGTCAGCGGAAGTAAACAAACACAATGACTCCGTTTCCATTTTTCCACGCTCCAAACAGGATTTGATTCCCAGCGACTTCCTCCAGTTTTTTTCCGCTTTGCTTCGTGTTGTGTGATCTGATGTTGTGTGTGTGCGTGTGTGTATGTGTTCGCGCGCGCGCGCCATCAAAGAAAGCAAAGTCTAAAATTACTGGCTGGCAGCAGCAGCAGCAGCAGCAGCAGCAGCACAGAGCTGTTTTCCTGTTTTCCATAATTACACACAGAGCAGTAAGTCCGCTCACTTTGAACAACACGCTTTTAGTTGAGCGGATGATCGCAGCGCGGAGAACAGCAGCCAATTAAAACGCCAACATATTATCCTTATTATCTTATTCACAGTTTTGGTGACGCGGTTTAAACCTTTTCGACAAAAAAGCAGAGTTTTGTTTTCTGTCTCCTCGGCGCTTTTAGATTTCCCACCACACACACACACACAGAGAGAGAGAGGCATACAAACACACTCACCCACACTCACAGTGTGGTGTGTGGGTGTGTGTGTGTGTGTGTGTGTGAGGCGCTCTCGGCAGCAGGAACGGATGGAAATCGCGCGTCTGAGCCGAGCTGCAGTTTGGAGACTTTGTGTTTGAATCGAAGATTCGAGTGTAGAAGGAGGGAAAACTGGCTCGGTGGGATATTTTTTCCTTAGTTTTAATTTACTGCTCACGAATTAATAAAAAATTTCAAACATTTGTTTCACTTATTGAAAAGAGTTTGAGCGTCATTCCTCCCGGTTTGCAATTTAATTGCAGCTCTGCTTTCATTTTATTTACTTATCAACAAATTTTATATATATATATATATAAAATATATATATATAATTTATATAAAATTATGTCGCTTATATATAATTTTTTTTTAATTTATTAAAATCGACTAAATTGTCTTGTAGCCTTAGCCACAAGTCATGATAACTTCTTCTTTTTATTAATATTTTTTATCTGTATTACTCTGTAAACATGAGTTGTCTTAATGTTTCAACCTCACGGTTCTTTCCTGCTGCAGCTCAGTGCAACCAAGGCAAATTAGAGCAGTCTGAAATAAAGAGGCAATTCAAGATAAAAAAACAAAAATTCATGTACATGAACATGTTTATTTTTATTTTATTTTATTTTATTTCAATTAAAAGTAATACAATACCAACTTTTTTTAAAATTAAAATCTGTTTTGTGTTTAGTTGTTAATTTGCTCCGGAAATCTCCCCCCCCCCCCCCCAAAAAAAAAAAAATTCATTGAAAAAATAATTATATATATATATATATATATATATATATATAAAATTTTGATCGTGTTCCTGTCGTACTTCCTTTGTCCCTCATGCTGCCTGTGTTCATTTCAGAATGTATCTGTGATTGATTGACTGCTGGTGACTCGACACTAACAACGAGTTTCATTCGGTTCATCCTCATAATAAATTAAAACTCTTCGGTTTCTGTTGAAGCGACATAAAATGTACCCCCAAGCTGGAAACCTGCGGGCTACGTCTCGCTTTGCGTGCGTGTGTTTCTTGTGCGTTGCTGTTTTGCACTTCGAACCAGTTTGCCTGGATTGTTCAAAAAAGAAATACATTTGCAAGACAAACATTTGTGCGCTGGGGTGTGTGAGTGTGTGTGAGGAGTCGGCGCTGCAGCTGCTCCCGATGTGCCCTCACTGCGCTGCATGACGGTGAGAGCGCAGGTTGGGCTCTGACTGTGGTGTGGCCCTGAAAACCCCAACAATTCAAATGAAGTAAAAGCTGTGCGGCCATTAGGAGGAGAGCAGAACAGATCTAGTCAGGCGGCCCAAAAGACCGGAACGTCTCCCGTTTATTTGCGTCACCTTGAAATTTTGAGCTGTTTGCGTATTTTATAGTGATTAAAACCGAACCAGTAAATGATTGTATATAGAGATGTAAATATGCAGCCCCAATTTGCGTGAGAGATGCCCCCCCCCCCCTTTTCCCTTTTTTTTCTACCAGTTGATTGTTTTGTAAGACAGAGGCGGTGCCTAGAGGAGGAGGGGTTGGGGTGGGATGTAGTGGGGGGCTTGACGGCATATTCCCCCCCTCCCCCCATTTCTTTCCCCTAACACACTTTGTTAAAAAATTCCAACTCAACACATATAAATATCACATACGTTGCATTAAAAAAAGGTTCAAATGTTTTTGCAAATTATTACAACACAACAATAACAAAGCTATAAAAACTCATGAAGAAACTCCTCCATACACCTCCTCTCTCAGCCTCAACCCCCTGCAGCACTGGGTTAGCCTGAAACAGACCCCCCACCCCCACTCCACACCCCACCCCCACACCCCACCCCATTACCAACTCCCCCCCTTTCTTTCTTGCCCAGGCACCAAGCCTCCCAAATACAATACAAACTCAATTAAATGCTGTCTCCGCTGCGATTTACGGCAATGAATGATAAATTGGCGGTTGTTCTCACCCAATCCCCTCCCGAAATTTGCAATAATAGCTCGAGTCGTTATGTAAAATATGCGCGGGCACACATTTACCAAATTTACCGTAGGAGGGGCAACTGCCCGTCTGGGTCTTTGTTAGGAGAATCCAGCTCAAGTGACAAGGTTCGCCTCTTAGAGCACAATTTAAGGTCAAACAGCTGTATGTGCAAAATATCTGCATTGTTACCCAGAAAAAGAGATTATTAATAATAATGACAATAAATGTATCATTTATATATTGGGAAAACTCTGAATAATTTGCAGCGTAAAATTAGCATCTGCAAAATATGGTTTAAGCAGTTCATAGAGTAAAATAGTAATTATAAAGGGGAAATGATGAGAAGGAAAGAGGCTGTTATTACCTGGAGGATTTATTTTGAAGCATGTTCTATCTGTAGGCACATGATAACCAGTCATACTTTTTTTTAATAAATAGTAATAGAGCACATGTAATATTCAGCCGCAACTTCATTTATTTATTTGTTTATTTATCTGTGTCTATGTTTAATAAATTATTGTAATGTATGGAAGTACAGAGATGACACTCTGCAAAAAAAGGAGAGAAAAAAAGTAGAATTGCACCATTATATGTTTTATGTATATTATTATCTTTTGTTTCTGAAAACATTTTTAGGTCAATAGTAGAAAACAGTAAAATGCTTGGTATAATGCAACAAATATGCTAATAAAAATAACTGTTCAGACATGAAAACAGATATTGTTAGACCAGTAAACTTCACATTTTCATGTTATTACGATGAAATGTGAATATTTTTCTTCAGCTGTGTGTGGTAGCTCTGTGTCTCCATACATTTCACACTGACTGTCTCTAAGTTGTCTTTCCAAGACAAACAGTAAGCGTCACTTTAAATATAATCCATGCCCTTATCTTAAATCCAACTCCCAATATAACCTTAACAATAAGCATTGTTTAATTTTTTTTGTTATGATATCTGTTAAATTTCACACCCAGCTATTGAAACTGACTTTCAGTTCAGATATGAACCAGATTCGCCTTTTGAGTGTGAAAAATTCACTGAGCGTTAAACCACACAACTGCTTTTTTTGAGTCACGGTCAGCGCAAATATCGCACTGCATGGTAACACACTGATATTAGTGCCAGACCTACTCCTCCAACGCCCTCTGAAAAAGGTAGCCAATAAACAGTTTTGTTTTTCCTGAAGAGCATTTCTTAAAACATTTCACCCTTTAATGCCAAACATATCACTTTTTAAACCTCGTGCCAAGCATGGCGATACTTTATTTTTAAACAAACATGCTGAAACCTTTTACCTCTTTAATGAAATGAGAATTTTCTTCAGAATCATATACATATATATATATATATATAGCTATATATATATATATAACTTCTATAAACATGTCTCAAAATAAAACAGTAAATAATATAAAACCAGCTGTCCTATAAAACAAAATATTACTGAAAACACATAAAGCACACTGAGAGTGTGAATTACAGGCTTCTTTCACTTTATTTCCTCTCTTTAAAAAATTCATCTTACAAACAACTGAAATGATAATTCAACGCATATTTTACACATTCTTCATAAAAATTCAAAATGAGTTGAAGAAATTTGGATTAACCTTTTAAAACAGTAAAACTTTAAAGTGTTTTTATAATGCATACAAAATATATAGACATGTATCTTTTTGGCTTTGATAAATAAGTGACAATAAAAACCTAATATATTAATTAGGATGCAAAAAAGGATTTAAAAAAATTGCCCTATTAAAAGCGCATAAAAACAGTATTTTTCATAAATCCGAATTTTTGAAAATTATTTGTTTAATCAGGTTTTAAAGATTAAAGGAGACACAAATGTATGCAAACTACAGGCTTTACGGCAAACAGAATCTATGCAGCTCTCAGTTCGACTCTCTCCTGAAAGGGCATAAAACAACAAACCCGCTTTTCATTTCTCAAAGTTTTCCTGCATTTGTTCATCTGCATTCGCTTTGCTGATGTGCTTCAATATTTTAGGCATAGATTTTGTTTAACTTCTTCTTTTCTTTTTTTTTAACACTGTAAGAGAAGAAAACAGGTTAATATAGTTTAACAGACGAGTTGGAACCGGAAAGATAATACTTTCTGTAGAGGATGATCCATTCCCATGTTGTAAGAGTGTGTGCGGAAAACCCCCCAAAAACTACTGCAGGCAATGTCAGTTTGGGCTTATTATAAAATACAGGAAGCCTCAAACAAGCAGATTCCTAAACAAATCAAATACTACAATTCCTAACAGATCCGTCTGGTTAGCTCTGAAGCTGGACCTCAACTCAGGAGACCCGATATTTGGCTTTTGATGAGTGTATCTGGGAGTAAATCTGCAGCCAAAAGCGAGAGCCGTGTATCATGGCGAAATATTGATTTCGCAGTGGCCCAGGAAAGACAGGAGGAACACTCAATCCTTCTTTCTCCTCTTTATTCCATTAATCTCTGGGAGCGGTGTAAGATACTGCAGGGTTAGTGTAACATTGTGCCGCTCTAATATATTCCAGCCTTCACTTTGCCCTGTGGCATCCATATGTTTAATTCCACTACAAATGTTTTGGCTGCAAATGAAACTTGTCTGTCTTTTTTTTCTTTTTCCTTTTTTTCTTCAGTGCTTCGACTGTAGCTTTCAGGACAAAATAACTTCTTTTTTTTTTAGACTTCTGCATCTATTGGGCTTTTAAATGCATCTCAAAAAGACGCACCATAATTCTTCATTTAATTAGTTTAGGGCCACCTGGAGTTCCAGCATTTCTCCTCTGGCTGATTTCAGAAACAATAAGCTAAATGTGTGGTTTTTTTGCACTGTAAAACCTGTATAATACTGTAATAAATGTTTCTGTTGTATTAACACAGGTGCATTCAGTGCTTTGTTTCTTTTGTTAAATAAAGAAGCGCTAGAGAAACTATTGGGCTTTTTTGGTTTTTCTTGAAATGATTCATAATACTTTAGTTTGATCCATACACATGTGAAGCTGCAGCGAATAAAATCCAACTGCAGCACATAATAAACACAAGCAGAGCTGCGGGCGTGTGTGCAACACTAACTGCTACAGACAAGATAGCCTGTAGTCCCTCTCTCTGACACCCACATCATCAGGATCCTGTGCATGAAGGCAGAGGAGATGTGGCGAGCAGGAAGGAAGGAGGCCTGTGAGGTCAGGAGGGGAGAAAAGGAGGGGAGAGGATAACAGACTGAAGAGGGGTGAGAGAAATTTAGGGAGGAAACACATGTGTGTGTGGGGGTGTGTGTGTGGGGGGTGTCTATGAAGCTGGCCCACAGTGGCAGGGGAGGTTTCGAACGTGTGCTTCCGGTGCAGAATGGCCCATTCATCATACTCACATGGTGAGCTGCTCTGTCGGTGATAGAGAGAGGGGTGAGGAGCAGCAGCACTACAATGGTGCAGGGGGAATTAATGCATGCGGGTAAGAGTCTGTGAGCACTGGAGGAGGGGCCACTGGAAAGTGGACAAATGACCAACGCAGATGTGAAAGCAGTGTGTGTACGCTTGTTTTCATATACTCCGGGGTCCAGAAGTGGACAGCACACCCGACCTGCGGGGACCCCCTGTGGACACAGGACCCAGGAGCACTGGGTCAATTTTTCTTGAAGTGTGCTCATACTGTCGCAAGTTCGAGAAGCCATGAAATGCACTATTGTCTGCATGCAAATATAAGAACAGATATGCATGTGTCTGTGGGCGTGTTTACGAGGCACGATGTGTGAGAAGATCAGATTTAAGCTGCCTTCTCTCACTTGCCATGGCTGTGTTTCAGTTCACCACATTCCTCCATGTGGAATAAAGTCCTGCACACAGTGCCAACACAAAGTGTTCCATAATTGTCAGGTGGAAGCAACATGATTACATTGGGTTTATTACATGCATAAGTCTTTTGGGGGTATGTCTTAAGACGTTCTAGACACACAGAGACTAAAACGTTTTCCTGCTATTGCAAAAAACGCTAAACATTACCAGATTAGACAGATACCTTCCGTGAACATAAATTTTCTGTCTGTAAGCTTTGGGTCGTTATATATGTGAATGGTGAACATCTGCCCCAGTCAAAAATGTCTGCAGGGTCTTAACAGGTTTTCTACCAACAATATCCTCACTTAAACTTCAATCATCTCTCCATCAATTCTGACCTTGTTTGCTGACCTTGCAGAGTAAAAGCATCCCCACAGCATGATACCACCACCATTGTGGTATGATGTGTTTAGGGTAATATGCAGTGCTAGTTTTTATGGATGTTGGCCAAACAGTTCAGGCTAGGTCTCCACTGACCAAAGCACATTCTTGCACATTCGTCATGAAACTTTGAAAAACATATATTGTTCTCTTTCAACTTTACAATTACTTTATTCACTATTTTTAAGTCTACCACACAAAATCCCAATAAAATACATTGAAGCTTGTGGTTATAGTATGCTGACATTGGAAAAAGTTGAACGGGTATGAATACTTTTGCCAAGGCACTGAATGTTCAGCACACACCCACTAAAAGTAAATCACACACACATACACAACATCAGGAGGCAGGAGATGGCGCCTTCTTTTGAATGTGGTCCCTCTTGAGATGACATCACACCAGAGGGGTGTGCACATGTGTGTGTTTCGGTGTGTGAAGGTTCAGTTTAAGGTCAGGTGACATAACAGATGATCTTGCTGAGGCCTCAAACAAACCTCCGCTGCCATGACAACAGCAAAATATGCAGCAGGCGTCCTAAAAACGAAGAGGAGGAGGAGGAGTCAGAGGTCAGAGGCTAGAGGAGGAGGCGGACAGATGAGGAGTCATATCCTCCGTCAGTGTAAACTCCAACCACCAGCACTTTTTCCCCTCATCTGTGAAATTCCAAATCAGCTCAGCTGGAATGCCTGGTGCTTCTCTGAGTCTGCCTGCTGACCTCTGACCAGCAGCATCAGCTGCTTTTGTGTTACTCAGTCAAGTTCTAAAGGATGTGCCACAGCCTCCCCTGCTGGTCGCAGTCTAAACCGCAGTGAGCTTTTTTTTTGTCAGCTGCGTCTCTTTAACTGGAACTATTAAAGGTTCCATATGAGCAGGTGAGATTTGATCGAATGTGTGTTTTTTATCCTGCGAGGGGAAACGGTGAAGGGTGAGAGAGGGGACACTCGCAGTAAAACGGGAATTGGGAACACCTGTGGGATTCTGGGATTCATCTGATTGCAACCAGAAATGAATCATGGAATGAGGCAACGTGCATTCAGCCTCTTCTCCTGCAAAACACACGCACACACACACCAACACACATATGCTCCTCTGACCTGGTTTAGGGTCACCCAGAGGGAGACTGAAATGAGTTTCAAATGTTCACATTATTTATTATTGGCTATCATCTCACTGTACAAATCCCTTACAGATGTTAGCCTCTGGTGCACACTTGTATGTGTGTGTGGTTTGCAAATGTAATATAGAAAACACAGAATTCCTTTAAAATGTGTCTGTGATCTGTGTGCGTGTCACTGAGTGACTTGAGAAGAAATGAGCAATGATCTTTATGTGGCAGCTTATTTGTTTTTGAATGCAGGAGGCCTCCTTACTAAAGGCATCAAGTATGAGGCAAGAGGGGCATCCGTCACCATACTGTCAGCACGCACACCCACACACGCACACACAGAGAACAACGAGACAGCAAAGGGAAGAGAGAGCCCCAACACACACAAATACACACACAAGTTTCTCTGTCTTGTGATCGGGCCCTTGTGAGCTTCATTTGAGAGAAAATGGCTTCTCTTTTTGCAGAGTGAAAACAAGCGTGGCACAAGAGCCAGGTGATCAGTCACACACCAGATGCGGTTTCACAAGGTGAGGAGTCTGATGAGTCCACAGGCGACGAGATACAGGGAGGCAACAACGTGGCCTCCAAAACAGAAATAACTCTTTTTCATTACATCAAAAAACCCAGCAGACGTGTCAGGCTGGATCCCCAGATAAACCAGTCGCTCTGATTTGGTTTTGAACCGGGTGATAAAGGCAGCGTCAGCCAAAAAAAAAAAAAGTACCGGTGACTTTCATTCTTACAGTATCTACACCATAAATTTTTGAGGTCAGTAAATTAAATGAAATAAAAGAAAGATTTAAATCCTCCAGGTGACGACTCTATTGTACTTAAGTCAGTTTCATAAGGTGAGGAGTCTGATTTTTCTATCAGCCAAAGAAAGTATTGGCCACGTTCATTTTTACAGTATCTGCACCATAAATTATTGCATTTAGTTAAAATAAAATAAAGTAAATATTTAAATTCTACAGGTGTAGATTCTGTTGTAACTTGTAACAGAAAAGTATTGATGACGTTCACTCTTCTTGTATCTACACCATAAATTGAGGTTAGTTATTAAAATTAAAAAAAGTAAAATACGTTATATTTTTAAACCCTCCAGGTGAAGATTCTGTTGTAACTTTGTTTTTTAACTGTGTGGTAAAGACCACACAGTGTCTGCAGAGTATAAAGACAGCCCAAAGAGAACCAAATGCTTTTGATCTAACAGAATTTACAGTCTAATATAGTTAGGGTGGCTAATAAAATGAAATATATTTCAACTTGAATTGAAGGTTGAGATTGATGTACTTTTGTGGTTTCACTGTAGGAAAGGGAGCATCAGCAACAGCAAAATAAAAAAAAGATTCTTCACTTTCCATCTAATAGTTATTTACAATGTAATTTATTGAGGGTGGTTAATAAATAAAATAAAATATAATAAAATAAGACACATTCAAACACCTCAAGCTGCAGGGCTGTTTTATATTCATGGTTTTTAAATGACTGTCTGCAACAATTTTAATAATTAATTTCACATTGTAAGTTAGTAATAAAAATAAAAAAAAACTACAGGACAAGAAAATGCAAACATTTAAGTTAATTGTAAGAAAGAGTTTTACAGGCATTAATTTCTGCTGATCGACAAATAATAAAAAAACAATAGTGGAAAGAAAAAAGTTGCTCATAATTTCCTAAATCTGTACACCACACCATTCTTCACTGTGTCCATGCTGCCCATAGTTTGGGCGAAATGTCTTTGTAATTTTCAGTTTGGGCTTTCCAGTCATCGCTATATCTATTCATGGTCGCATTGATGAAATTTGGAAGATTTCTCAAACTTTGCTTCATAATGATGAATATTTTTTTGGAGAGGAGATGGGGGGGAGGACCTCATACCGCTTCCTAAAGGTTTTAGTTTGATCAAAAGGAAGTGAAAGGATGTCATTTGGTAATTCTATAAGCAAAAATCTGATCTGCAGATTACAAGAAGGAAATTCTGTAGCCTAATTTTCCTGAGGTCTGGTAGCAATGAGACTCCCTTAAAGGTCAGCGGTGAACTGAGAGACCTGGTTGGTTGCCGACCCGCCTCGGGGAACGGGGTCAGCTCCGTCACCGGCTGAATGGCACCGCTGACCTTTCTGATGTCAGTCCAGGGCTCTGCCGGAGTGTGTGTTGATGGGCTCTGGCCTGAAGGAGATTCTAAAAGCAGGCCATATATACATATATATATATAAAGCCCACATGTTGATTGAGGAGGTGGTCAGTTGATGGGGGTGTGTGTGGGGGGGTCACCTCAGTTTTAGTTTCTTGCTTTTCGGAAGGTTGGTAGTAATATTTCTGCAAATAAAGAGAGAACATTTGCACACACACACGCAGAGCAGCAGAAGAAGGAGGGGAGTTCGGTACTTTGTAAAACACCTAGGGCCTCTGTTTTTGGCCCCCCATGCTGGAGAGTCCTTGGCAGAGGCTAAATGGATGAAAGTAAATAAAAGTGGCCATTATGTGTGGGCTCCAGTAAATAGCTGCTCTCTTGTCTCTCTGTGCTTCAAAAAAGGGGCGGAAGATGCAATCACGAGGAAAGCCCGTGTCTTTTCTTCTCCAGCATCTACAGACAGAGGAGGAGTGTGGGGGTGTTTGTGTGTGGGCGTGTGTGTGTGTGTGTGTGCACCTCCCCTTCCTCCACTTCTTTACCCCCTCCCCCCACACCTTTTTTTCTTTTCTCCTGCCCTCGCTCTCCAGTTCTCCTCTGTCTTCCCTCTCCTCCTCCTCCGCTCTCCTCTCTGACGTTTCAAAATCCGAGCTTTGCCCGCCCAGCGTTTTCTCAAACGGCGCAGGAAGGGGGAGAGATCAATGGGTGTCCTCGGAGAGGGAATTACACAGCTGAATTTCGATGAGAGCAGAAGAAAAGAAGAGGAAGGGAGAACAAGCAGAGGCGGGGAAGGCATGTGAAAAGGAAAAGAAGGGAAGGAGGAAGGCATATCTTTCAAGGGAAAAAAAACAGAAACAGGAGGAATGTGGAAAACTATGTGGAGAAGCTCTGTTTGACCAGACTTTGCAAGCCTTGATTTAAAAAAAAAAAAAGAGAAAAAGATTTGAAACATATCTGCAAAGTACAGCTCTGGGAATTGAAGGTGTTTGCATGTCAGAGATGAAATTCTGACCCTTAACTGAGCTAAATGCTGAGGTTCATAAATCATATTTGCTAGGAGAAAAGAGATATTTCCTGTTTAGGGTGTCAGGTATTTAGACACACACACAAACAGAAACTTTCTCCTACACGCACACACATAGTCGTGTTTTTGTATCTTGTGGGGACTTTACATTGACTTCCATTCATTTTCTACAGCCTGACCCTTGCACTACCCCTAACCATCACATACCTAAACCTAATCCTAACCAAAAGTCAATTCACACCTATGTCCTAAGCTTAGACCCAAAACAGCATTTCCTCTCATGGGGACCAAGAAAATGTCCCCACAACCAGCAGTGGTCCCCACAACCCCACATTGTAGACAGACATAGGTCCCCACAATGATATAAGCACCTGGTTCACACACATACACACATATGGTGTTAAGAAAGATGAACAAAAATTACAAGACACCGACAGGAGAAATTCAAATACTAAACCATGCATCTTTAATCTTCAATCATTGGGACTTTATGTTAAAGCTACACAGCAAAAACACAAAATCTTACAAAGTATTTTTGGTCTAGTTTCTAGTGCAAATAGTACACTTGAGATAAGAAAAACTATCATACAATTATTTTTTCAGCAACATATAGGAGCTTGTTTTGAGTCAACAATTCCTTAATATTGATGAAAAAGTACTTGTAAAAAAAATCTGCCAATGACACTAGCACCATCTCCTTTAACTGAATAAAATTTATTTTCTCAAATTTCTTTAAATCTGCATATGATTTGAGATCTCTTAACCCTTTTCATATTTGCAGACAAGTTCTAAAAGAATTTCCTGATTCTATGGGTCAAGCTGTGATCAGTCCAATGCAGGGGTGGCGAACTCCAGGCCTGGAGAGCCGCAGCCTTGCAACTTTTAGATGCGTTTCTACTTCAACACACCTGAGTCATATAATGAGGTCATTAGCAGAACTCTGGAGAACTTGAC
>CAEFZY010060879.1:0-19072 GCA_903066815.1 Brachyrhaphis roseni
ATCTATCTATCTATCTATCTATCTATCTATCTATCTATCTATCTATCTATCTATCTATCTATCTATCTATCTATCTAAATAGATAGATAGATAGACATGATGATAGATAGACATGATCTATCATGATGTTTTGTTTGATTTTCATCTAGCATAAAAGTACTTCAGTTTTTCTGATTTCTATCTTCTCTTAGAGCAAGGGAAAGGACAGGGTTTGAAAGTCTTTCTCTCCCAGATATAGTTTTGTCCGGTTCTCAAAAAGCAGAGTAACAAAGAACATTTCAACCTCACGTCTATAGAACCATCATCTCTGTCTATGCAGGTCTCAGAGTCGCAAGGATAGCTGTCCAACGTTCTCTCTCTCTGACAAATGGGCTTTAGATGTTGTCTTCACAACTGGCCTGGGTTGTGTCTGAGGGAGTAGAGCGGGCGACAGGTGTCTACCTGACATATTTGGATGTTTGGATGTATTGCGAATCCCAGCCGGTATTCAGTCTTAGAATAAGAGTTAATAAGTAAAATGTTACTTTCCCAGAAGTGGTGACAGGATGCTCCACAGTTCATGAGAGGACACAGTCTTTTTAGGAGTCGCACAGAATAATCTTCTCAGAAGGCGTGAGGGAAAACAATGGCTTTCCAGATTGCAGCATGGATAAAGTTTCAGAAATTATGCAGACAAGCAGCAAGTGATGTTGACGACAAACACAGCAAAAGAACTCCCCCTGTCAGTCTGGCACAGTTGATCAGGCTGGCAAACTGACGGTTTTGAGCTGAGAGAGCGTAGTTCACACAACTCACTTTTTCTGGTTCATAGTTATGCGTTATCTTTCTCCTTCTCTGACAACTTACATCTATAGTTCATGTTGTAGTGCCATTTGTAGGAGACACTACAAATGCTGATTTGTCGAACCCTTGTGTGTGAAGCGTCAACTAAAGTCATCTCCTTACAAAAGAATCTTAGGAAAGATTGTCAGAAACACATTTAAATAGCTTAAAAAATGAGAACTGAGAGTGTAACAATATCACTATTAAACATTTAATCTTTAACCATTTAATGAAAACAGTTTATATTTCAAACAGTTACAAAGAAATGGAAAGGGAGCACAGCATTTTCTCTGTTTAGAAAACAAAGACATGCAGCTCTTTTTCCAGTTCAACAGCTAGGCTTTGTGTGATTATAACAAAGCAATAACAAGCTTTTATTGTAAACTGACAGTCAGCAAACAAGGGAAGCTAAAAATATCACATCTAATGGTTGACTAATGCTACACCTGAGACAAATTATTTTATTTAGCTATCTGCAAACTGCAACGGGCTTTATGTAAAACAACACACAGACATAATGCCCTGAATCAGAGATGGAGACAACAAAACTGATTATCTATGTATAACTTATCCTAAAACAATTTAAAACTTCCCTTTTCTTCCATTCGGTCATTTCTCTCACACCAGATAGAGCTGAATTGAATGCTGCAGACTTTTTCTTTTTGCCAAAATAAATCCAAACACAAATCCAACTGCAAACACAAATACTGGATTCTCTTTACGCTGCTAAACAGATAATCAGTGCAAATGTGTGTCTGTGTCAGTGTCTGTGTAAGGGATGTGAGTGTAATGGCTGATGAGGTTAAAGAGGTTCATGTGTACCTCTGTGGGTCTCTGTGGTGTCTGCTTCCATTTACAATCTGCTTCGAAGAGACTTTGCAGTGAAAGCTCAGAGGTTCAAGGCTGTGCTTCTTTGAGTGTTTGCAGTGTCCAGGCCTCATCAAGCAGACTGCAAAAATCTGCCATTTTAATGTGCTCACTGAGCAGGAACATTGTGTTTGGCTGTGGCTGTTCTTATCTGCCCCTGGGTGGTAGCCTTCTCACATCCTAATTTACTTCATACTGAAAGGGACTTTTACTTATACATTATTCCAATATAGGCTGTGACAGTATATGGAGTAGACTTAAAGATTTATGTTTAATATTTTAATTAGGGCATAATTACAATATTGTGAAAAAAAATATTACTTATAATATTTAAATATAAAAATAATATAAAAATAAGAAAAAAAAATTACTTAACCAAGAACATAGAAAACATTCCTGGGGATATCTACATAGTTATTGGCACCCCTGGTTAGAAAAAAAAAAAGGAAGTGAACTTTTATTGCAGTAGCAACATTTGTATAAAATTTACAATCATTCAGCTTTATAAAAGATACTTTTTAGGAAAACTGAAAACTATTGTCAGATAAGCTTTCAGTACTTTGTGCAATTCTTTTCTTGCTAACATACATTGCTAACATTGTGATAAACTTTCACAATGTTGGACCCCCCTCACTAGTTTTCTTCGCAATTTAAGTCCAGAAACTAAGATGACTGTCACAGATGGTTAATACTGTATCTGTTGAACTATTTCTTTTATTTATACATCATTTTTAGATAATGTTTTTGCTTAATGACCAAATAATAACAAGCGAAGATAACAAAATTACTAGATTAGCATTTATTTATTGAAATTGCTGAGGATGAAGCAATTATTTCTTACAGTGGAAAACGTTTTCTCCCTGAATAATGCTTGAATTTTTCTAACATATATTGTGAAATATTAAAGTACTACATTTAGGATTTTAAGGGTTTTTGTATATCTGGGTGAGACAATAGACGTGGCAAGCACTGCAATGTTTTGTGTAGATATTTAAAGCTTTATTTGAAAAAAAGCTTGCCTTTGTCTATGTATGTTCTGTTTCTATGCCAGTTTTATCCTTGCAGAATTTCTAGGGGGCTGGGATCTATCTCCAGTGGTCAATTTGTGAGAGGCAAGGTACTCGCAGGACAGATTCACAATCCACATATATATATATATATATATATAATACATTTGATGTAAAGCTCAGAGTATTTCTAAGTATTTAATACCTTTCGCATTAACAACTGGAAATCCAACAAAATAACTGTTCAACCTTAGCCACTTTTTCCTCCAGAGTACATTCGGACTTTGAGATCAGAGATGTTCCCAGGAACATCTCAAAGTCTCATAAAAAGCATAAAATGTCAAACCTAATATTATGTTTTAGTTTCCTACATTTTCATCACAAATTTTGGAGTAAGACAAATATACTGAGTTCAGAGCTTGCCAAATACAAGCTAGAGAGACCGGCCGAGAGAACTTCATTTCCTTTGTGGAAAATGACAGGAACGGCCAGCTCATCATGTGGAGGTACAGTTGAGCTTTATAAATTGGAGCCTGCTGTCATTTGGATCTGTGAAGTTCTGCGATGTTACAGGTTCAAAAAACATAAAAGCACAGCAACAAAGCAGACCTTTTGACAGGTTATTGCAACATCTGGGACATCAAAGGACAAGGGGGGGAAATGGGGATGTTAGCAGATCCGACTGATGATTGTAAGTCTATTCTGCTCTTCAAAATATAACTTTGACCCAACCTGTTCATTATCATAAAACCAGTTACATCCACATTTTAAAGCACCCCTGTGTGGTATATTGATAGAAAATTATTCTTTTATTCTTGAGAGAATTTTTATGTAAAATTTATGTACGGTAGTTTTTCATACAGTACATAAATGGAGCTTGGATTTCAGAGAAACAAAAACTTTTGGATTGATAGGTAAAAACATAAGAACAGCCTGTAAATGAAGGCGTTGAATGAGTCACTATTTAATTTATATTTACCCAGAGACCCAACGACCATTGCTACAATAAAGTCATGGGTTTGAATGTGTTCTGGCAATGTTATTGCTGATGTTTT
This sequence comes from Brachyrhaphis roseni, assembly GCA_903066815.1. Classification (NCBI taxonomy): domain Eukaryota; kingdom Metazoa; phylum Chordata; class Actinopteri; order Cyprinodontiformes; family Poeciliidae; genus Brachyrhaphis; species Brachyrhaphis roseni. Next base: position 3,752 of record CAEFZY010060879.1, read on the forward strand.
ATCATTTGAAAGTCCTTGTACCACCGTTAAGATCAACTATATGTAATTGCCAGCAGGTAAATTGCAATATTTATGCAACAGATATAAACACTTCCCATTCAAACAGAGCTGCGAGAAAATATGTTTAAGTTGCTCCTGCTGAAAGTGGCTTCAGGCTCCTGAGCTGCTCAGTAATTAATGGGAGTTTTCCAGTGATGGCAATATCTATGAATAATCATATCTCAAGCATAGCTGTAGTGGAGGTTAGAAAGCAGGATCATTGCATTAGTATTGTTTACATTTATTTTTGTTATTTATAAAATCAGTTTGCCACAGTGCTGTCAGGACTGATTGAAGGCATTAGGTTCAAATATCAATCAACAACCCGTGTCACAAATAAAAACGCATTCGACACTCTCCTCTGTTGTGTCCCCATGTTTTCCTTAAATGCATTTATATATTAACATTGCATGAAAGATGAATGTTTTGGATTAGAGAGACTGAGGCATGTGTGGGAAGAACAGGTAAGCAGAAGCAGGAGTGTTGCTATGGTGTTGGTTTTGAAAGTACTCTTTATGTTTCAAGATATCAGACTTGCGTGGGCAAAGTCTGTGCAGTTGTCATCCTTCCGACCTCCCAGCTCAAGCTGCTTTTTTCCCTCTGTTTTATTTGATCTTCCATAAAATGTCTAGAGATAAAGCGCAAAAAGCGAGCCTCAGTGATGGAGCAAAAATGAGTCAAAATCAGTGATTCTCTTTTAAGATACAATGTCATAGTGCGTTACTTTAATTTATTTGAATGTGACAAATGAATATTAATATTAAATGTCTTACTGCAGAGAAAGGAGATTACTTTTCTTTGCTGCAATCTATTCAGCAATGTGATTTAACAAAAACAGTTTTTGCATACCAACAGAAATAAAAAAATAACCCCAATCCTAACCCGCAGTGGAGGTCAGGTCGGTTCCCCTCACACACTTGCAGACTCCAGTCTTCGCCCTGTTTCATTCTAGCAGATGTTTGTCCCAACTCACTCTACCGACTGGCCCCAAGTCCTGATACAGACTTTCCCTAACAGGGAGTCAGGTGCAAAATTGTGTGGAAAAAATAAATAAATAAAAAATTTGATTTTTATCTGAAAAATCAACATTTTTTTTCAGCACATCAATATGTTGATTTTTCAGCAACATCAACATATTGTCAAATTAACACAATATTGGCACACAAGACATCTTCTATAAACATCTCAGACAGATCCTATTGAAAACCAGTGATGTGAGCTAAAGAGAAAGGTTAAGGTTACGATTTATTAACAGCAGGGTTGCCACTGGCTGTGATACAAGTGATTCATATGTAAATTCAACTACACTGATTAAAGGTTAAGAATTAAAAGTTGGATTTCTACATCTTTTTTTTAATAAAAGTTGAATTAATTTTAAGGATTTTTAAACACCTCTGCCAGACTGTCCAATAGTTTTGGACAGCACTGTTGGAGAGATTATAGAGATAAAGAACAATCAGCACAGAACAGTCCGTGCTTATTGGTGGAAATTGGCATAACAAATACTTTACTGTGATGAACGCATTCAAAAATAATATTTGTGCTGAAAAAACATTCTTTCATTCTTGCTATCTCTGTATATACTTTCACCCATGAACTGAGCAAAAAAAAAAAAAAAGAAAAGCCCGATCGTTAGGCTCTGGCAACCGAAAAGCAACAGCAGACACACAAGCACACAAACACACAGAAAAGCAGAACTCCAAGCAGAGTTCATCTTTCCTTGTTTTCTTTAAACCAACAGCTCAGTTGAGCTGAACACTCTGGCTCATAAACACAGCACAAAAAGTCCCATATGCACAAACAGTGTTTCAGCTGAGTTCACAAATTGTTTGCCCTCTTTCTTTCAAAACTCTGTGTGCTTACAAATAGCATGCCTAAGAACCAGAACAGGAGAGTAGACCCAGAAAGCATCTGAACTGTAAGAAACTTGTTTTGTTAAAGTAATACTAGTAGGTAAAAAATATATAATTAAAGACAGTTTACATGAATTGAATTTGACTTTTTAAAGTACATTTAGAAAGGTTTAATGGGGCTTTCTTTTCTCAAAGAGTTGAATTCAAACTTCTTTTCTTTAACTAGTCAAACTTTTTGGTGTCTTCTTTTCCTGATTTTTGTAAGTTGGATGAGTTGAAGGAAGAATTACTTCAACATTGGATCATATATTTGAGAACACTTCTTTGTGTATTCATTTAGAATCCAAGCATTGAGTGTTTATCCAACAATATTAGACTACGGTAATGGGATAATGCAGCCCACTTCAGTTTTTTTCTAACTTTACCAACTGCAGCTTACAAGAGTTCTTTCAATGGAAATTTTTTTGATAGCCAGAATGAATCTTTACAAGGTTTATCTTGGTAGTATCTCTACTTGTCTCAGAGGTATTGCTCTAATCAGGCACTTCAGTATGAAATGTCAGTTATGAGTGACTAACTTCCAAATATTAAATTAAATCTTTCCATTTTCTGTTTCGATTTTCTGGTTTCTTGCCATGAGCTTCACTTTATCAGTCAGATTATTTCATTTACAAACTCCTGTATTGTAGCACAGACGTGTGGAAAATAAATGACAGCTGAAAGCAGTGCTGTGGTAAACTACCAGTACTAGCCAGTGTGGCCTTGTCATGTTACTTGAAGCTCTCTTAAGCACTCAAAATGAATAGCTATTGCCCAACCTGAACCAGTGCCAGGGTCAAAGCACGGTTTTAATGTAGTACAGACTAAACTGGGCTTGGGCTGTATTCCAAAAGGACAATTTAGGGGAATTACTGGAGGCAAACAAGTTGTCAAGATACCATTCCATCAATGAAGGGCAGCAAAAAACATTTTGCTACCTCAGAAAATATACCCTTCTCCTGTGGCCTTTACTAATTAGCATTCAGGCATATCCTGAATTACCTTTAAGCTACAATTCAGTGGCTAAACGATCATTATGTGAGTAACACCCCTCTTCAGATGACCAGTGCTGCTTCATATTGTGTGATTCTCTTGTACATGTGACAAATGACTAGTGGGTTTGTCTGTGTGGGCTGATGCACAGAAATCCATAGTTACATAATAGCAGCAGTCCCCTGATTTCATTTCAGTACCTTTAAAGAGCTCAATTATTTGTGTTTTGAAAGAGGTGAGAAGAATCTCTAATGTTATTTTGTGCATCCTCTGCACTTCCACCGCCATTATCTGTAATGCTTCAAGAGACAGCACAAACAACTGGCTTCAAAAGCACCAAATGACCTGTAAACATTAGTTTTTTTTTATATGATTTTGTTTATTGATTGTAAAATTGTAGTCACTGTTGTCAAAATGATTGATAAAATCAAACAAAAGTAGTTAGTTGGTTGTTTTTATGTCTCACTTTGTCTTTCATTCCTGTTAGTGCTAATGCAGGGATTTCAGTTATGTTGTTCCAAACCAATAAAACCATCCTGTAATCACCTAAAGACCTTTTAAGTAAATCAAATATATGTTAACCTGTAAATGTTTCTAATAAGTATATACTAAAATTATCCAATTTAATTTATGACCATTTACTTAATTACTGTGGCCTATTCAATGTACCGATTCCACCTAAAATTGAAAATACATCATTGTTTAATTTCAGAATTTAACCTTAAAATTTTCTTTGAAAGAATCCCACAGAAATATACTTTAGTTTCAATGCAGAATTTGTTTTCTGCTAATGTATTTAATGGTCAACATATTATATACCATTGTAGTGAATGTGACCTTTTGGTTGAATAACATAAATGATTATTACAAGTCAATTAACTGCCAGTTATTCTAACCACAAAAAAGGAAGAACATTGGTAATATGTGATAAATATTTCTGAGAATCAGCATTTTTGCTATGTCTAGATGTTATCAAGAAGACAACTGTTTAACTCAAAGTGTTGAATGTGCCATAAATCAACCTGGTTCTGAAGTTTTATGTGTGTGCCTTTAACACCTACCTTGGTTGTTGAACCTTTTGGTTTAGACCCACATATAAATTATGTTTTTTTTTTTCTGTTAGTGTTTTTTTTTCTTCTTAGAAACATATTCAAAACAATAAACTGTTTTGTTTTTCAGATTGCTGACAAAGATGCGGTCTATGGAACAAATTAGTTGAAAGATCTTAAATATTAGGCCAGTTCAAGAAAAATAATAGATAATAGCACAGAAATTTATGTAGCACAAACATTTTGGAAGTGTCTTTTGACCAGCTGTACAGGATATCCATTTTTAATCATCAAATAAGTAGATAATCAAGCATTTGTTTTTCGAAATAGAAAAAAATGTCTTGCTTATCCACCGCAAAGTATATACAAAATATATTTATTCCATCTTGTGAACTTCTCTTGAAACAAAAACAAAACAAAAAAAAACTTTGACCAAGACTTGTGTGTGGGTCTAAACCCACACACAAGCTAAATGCATTAGCTTTTAGCATGCATTTAGCAGACATGCACTGCTAAATGTCTGCACTGTTTTTATGTGAGCTGCGTTACAGCTATAGGCACGGCTCAAGAAGAAGTTGTGTGTGGAGGAAATGATCTCTTCTTCTTCATGGAATCTTACTATGGTTGCTGATTTATAATTGTAACAAACTCCCTAAAAAATCTTGGAGGTTTCTCAAAAATAACTCACATTTTAAAAATCCTGAAATATCGCAGTTGAGCAATTGAACAGGAAGTCAGTTTGGGGCTGGTTTGGCTTTCAGTCTAGATGCAAAGCACAACATCTTGCGTGAGACTGATTAGCCTTATCAAAGGACATCAGCGCTTTTTGATAAATGTAAAAAAAAAAATATTCTACATAAAAGAAGTGAACTAAAAAAACTTCTACTTATCTCAGCTATACAGCTACTTCAACTAAAGCATACCCTTAAGTCCACTGACTTTCATTTACCAAACCTTCTATCTTTTTGTCCATCGAGCATTGCATGTAAACTTAAGTCAAGTACTGTGTGAAAAAGTAAAAATTTTATATATCAAAGGTTTTTTTCTTCCACTTTTCCACTGTTAATGCCCTGTTTGACCCATTATGAGATTCTGGTCTGAGCTGATGGACAGCACCTGAGCATAAATATTCAAACGCTGTGGCACCATCTGTGCCGCCACATTTGATAGAGAGCACTCATTTCATGAAACAAAAGCTGTAATGCTGCACCTACTTGTAGAATGGCAGTGCTCTTGTTGCAGCGCCGTGAACAAAATGACATTTTTCAAAGTGGAAAATCATTCATTCTGATTGTTTTATTTATTTTTTTACACAGAGCAAAGATTTTCAAGGGGTTCCTCGCTATTACTGTGTTGACGAGACAAACACCCCCACATATAAGACAACACCATCACAAAACTGAAATTAAAGAAATTTATACATGTTCAATATTTTTCTTTTCTCTCTGAGTTCAATTTAAGAATCAGAACAGAAACCACACCTACATAAATAAGAAATACTGCCACATATTTGCTCCATTGATCTCTCAAACTGTGTGATATACTATCTAGAAAGGCATTTATTTCTGAATAGATACAGAAGCAGCTTAGATATTTAGAATTCTCACTAAGAAGTCTTAGATGTTCAACTCCAGAATTAATTGTTGTTGTGATTCGCAATAAATTCTGTAAAAGGTTTGGTATCTGAAACTAATATAAAGATTTCCTACTCAGCATTAAAAATGTTTCAAAAGGAGAAAATATGGTGCATAGAAAAATAAAAGCAAAGTAAATGAAAAAAAAATACTTAAGAGATCTTTCCTTTTCCTTCATTTGTTGTGCAATGTCTTCATTGGCGGCCAAATTCAAACAGAAACCTTGTGGATGAGAAGGTCTGAAAAAATGTGATAATATGAAGTGCAAGCTGGAAACAATAGTTTATCACAAAAAACATAAAAGCAGTTACATTCCTGTAATAGGTAGTCTCTCTCTCTTTTTGTTTCTTTTTTTTTTTTTACCAGGTATGATTATTTTTAATCAAACCCAAACCATTGTAGAAGTGTATTTTCTAAGAGACATATATGATGGCATAAAAAAAAAAAAACCCTCTGGTACATGGATTTAAAGTTATAGAGAATGTGTGCTCTTGGAATGAGAATTTTTTTTTGCAAAACCAATCTTAGAACTAGACACAAGTGAGAAGCAATTTAAATGCTTCAACAGATGTCTAATAAAGGAAGGGTTCAAAATATTCTGCGGACACAATGAACCACCAAGGGTCAAAAAACTGGAAGTCCTTCTTGACCAGTAGGGAGCAAAGTTGATCCAAGATGGCAGGGAGAAAAGGGGAGTGAGGGAAGTGAAGTGTGTAAGGTTTGAATGAGGTCAGTGAATTTGGTAACTCAGAAGGATTCAGAGAAAACTTAAGAGTCCTGTTCCTTTCTGCACATGAAAGATGAGCTCTGTTACAGGACTGTGGTGGGATAGTCAAAGCACATGATTGTAGTCATAGAATGAAAGTCCTAATGTTGCAAAAATATTAATGGAGTATTAGAATGAGCACAAACTAAAATTACCTTTTGATTATGAAAACCTGTATTAAACTTGTATTTTTGTGTTAAAATGTTTGATTTTTATTGGTCTGATGTAATATTTTAAATTTAAATGCCATGTTTTCATTAGCTGTAAGCAGAAAATCATCATAATTAACAGAAATATAGGCTTGAAATGACATATCTTTCAGTTATAAAGATTATTCCTCACACAAGTCCTCTGCTGCTTGATATCCATCCTGCATCTCATTAAAGAACAAATGTATTGTCTCTGTTTATTTTCTATGCAGACTATGAAATACTGAGAAACACCTACCACCCAGTGATATCCTTAATTAAAGTTTAAAATGTAAAACATATGGCCCACTGCATGCTGTTGACACAGCAGGAAGTAATTTGTGTAAAGTATTAGCATCTGCAATAATCAGTCATACCTGCAATCCAAAAAATAGTACATTGTAAGCAGAGAACATAAAACTGCCGATCAAAACACATTTAGTGATACGCCCTATAGCTTCTCATTGTAGAAAGAAAAATCAAGGACTGCTTTACAGATAGAATAAGTAACCTTACCATTATGTTATGGTGCAGCAAAAATAACATTTTAATCTCATTAGACATTCATAATTTAGCTTATTTTAAACCCTCACCAGTTATTTGTTTAAATAAAAAGTTCCACCTACAAATAAACAGCACAATGGGGGATTTCTTACAGCTAGTGTTACAGCATTCAATTAGTGTTATATTGTTTTGCCGCTGTTATATGTATAGCTGATAAAGCTGCATAAACAGCCTTAAAATACAATGAGTTTTTATTAGCATAGCCTAATCCCACACTGGCAGATTTAATAAAAGTTAACTTTGGCAATATTTTAGCTACCTTAACGTTCTGCTCGCTGTGCATGGCAACAAGACAAACCCTGCAAAGCCCGGTTGAACGGCTGCTATCTTATCAAACATGAAAAATAAACAGAGTCCAAACAACCCGAAACATTACTTAAGTGAGGGAGCTAACATATAACGTTCTTTCCACGTTCTCTACAGAAAAGCAGAGTCGCATACTTGTGACGTCATTAGCAATAGTACAGTCTCTTAAAGAGACACTCACAATTACGGCTGTTACACCTGTCACAGTTCCAGTTTTAATTTTAATATTTTATTGCTTAAGTTACATGTATGGGCAGGTCTTATAACCCTCTATTCTATTGTTTCCATTTCCTGGCCTATGAACATTGGAAGCTATTTGCCTTACTTAAAGGCAATTTATTTAGTTTCAATTTCACAGTGTAACAAATATTAATGTGGATACATAATCAGTCTCAATAACTCTCAGAATATATCATTTAATAAGGTTTACGAAATCTGTTGCTATTTTACACTAAGGTTTATTTTCAAATGATTTAGTGACTCATTGAACAAAGACCAAAAATACTAATACTAATAGGATTAACTGCTTCCACAGGGAATTGTAGGATGAGAAAACATTTTCAATGTGTTATCTAAGTTGATTAAAGATTTACCTTCATCAAACATTCTTTGATTTCTCTGACTGGAGTTGCATCTTGGCATTTTAGAAAACAGAGGAAAAAAATAGAAGGAACTCCAATGGCCAGGATATCTAGAAAACGGAACCAAAACAACAGAGACAGAAAAGGAAAACAGTTGCCACGGTGTCAAACCAGGCAGTTTATTTTCTCCAAATCCCTTGTGTTTCTGCTCCATTTGTTTCCTGGTTTTCTTGGTTGGAAGAACAGTCAGCTGTGGATCTAACACTATCTATCTTCCTGGAAGTCACACGTAAAAAGGTAAGCAGGATTTTGGTATATTTGGAAGCTCCTCGCTTTGGATTCAAGAACTCTTGGTGACACTCTTCAAGTCACTCAGGGATGTTGAAACTCTTCGCAGGTATGGGAGCAAAAGCATGTCTGCGAATTTGTGGATCCTTTTGTGTCCCTTCACTGTGTGCTACCTGTGTTAATTGGTCTTAATCGCTCTCCTCCACAAGCTGTACAGCATTTTTTCCTCATTATGCTCTACTCTCAATATTATTTTCCAACTTTTCCTCTGTATTCCTCTGGTTTTCAGGTTTCATTTGCTAGTTTTTTCAGTTTATTGACCAGGTTCCATGTTCTATTCTCCCTGCATTGCCTATAAGCTTTAGTCCTTTTTTATTATGAAAGCCTTCTAATCAACATGCTGCTCCCAAGCTCTTGTTTGCATTTTGGCACTGCACCAAACTCACAATTCACGACAATTGTGTCTTGGAATACAGCCGTCCTTATGAGATATAGGTAAGATTTGTGGTGTTAGTGAAAAGAATTCGTTTTTTCAATTTTGAAAAGTGGCTAGGAGAATCGGACCCCAATGCCACATTTTAATTGTACCCACAAAACATAAACTCATAAAAGTTCATAAACACTGTGGTCATTTTCACAAATGGAGGTGTTGCACATGTCAAAAAAGATAATGTTTGTTTACCAATAAAGTCCTCTTTATATCCCAGTGCTTCTTTTTACTACTTCAATTTTGGAAAGGACCAAAGGGAACAATATTTTATTTTTATCCTTCATTACAGTGAAACCATCCGTTAACTCCTTTGTTAGCTGCCACTACTTCAAAAGAAGAAAAAATTATATTTATGGTATAACTAATGTCGCCTGTTTACCAAACTACTAGCGATAGACATCATGATTATTTTTATGGTAAGTTTCACCCTCCATTTGTGCACTCACCTTTAAAATGTCACACATGACCATGTAAAAGGCAAACTTTTTTTTTTTCCCCACTCGATGAGGATCTGATAAAAGATTTGCACAATGAGTTCTGACAATTCCATTTAGACCGATGAAGCATGTTGAAGAATATACTTACCAGTCTGTAGCACAGTGTGAATTCTAATTGATCAAAGTTTATCACAATGATGAGTCTGAATGACAACAACCCTGTTTGGCAGATGAAATTATAATTTTAAATGTCTTTCTATTCTGCACCCTTTTCACCCTCATGACCTCCTCCCTGAGTGAAGATGTCCCATTGAATATCAAATAAGCAATATAAAGATCCCGACTGTTGAAAGGTCACAGGGTCTCATTTTTCATTTAGCCTTTGAGACCATCTCTGTCTACTGAATTACAGTATCATTAGCAAACTAACTCTCAGTCCAGCTCGCTCTGCCTTGATGTATATGATGACATTCAGTTTCTGAGTGTCACTTCAAATGTTCACTGGAATCTATGATCTTTTTTTATAATAGAATAAAAATGCCATCTGTGCAACTATAATTCAATGATTTATTGATTAAAAAAAAAGAAAATTAAACATTCCTGAGTCTTTGAAGAGCGCAATCGCATCCTGTATTTTTCAGCCATCTGCCATGCTGAGTTGCCAGCTTTTATACACTAGTTTGTTGTTTTTCCAAATACATTATGCTTCAAATTCAAACTTTTGCCAGAGTAATGTCTGTCTTTGATTCAGAATGGATGAGGAAGACTGCCTGTTGAGAGTCAACCCTCTTTCAGAAATTAGAAAAATCCCCGCTTGCAGCAAATTTAACTCATGTGTAAATTCAGAATCTAATTGGGTGCACACCAGCTGTTTCTCATCAGAATAATGAGTCTGTTTTCCTTTAAAGATAAGAATGGGATTTTTATTTGAATGCAGAATGCTCAGCTTCAGTTCTCCATCTTTTCACTGATAGTGTGTCCTAATGGCATCATTGCAGCCTGAGGTACCCAGATCTGGCCTGAATGTGTGTCAGATTGCCATCTGCCAAGAAAGAGAAAAAAGGAAGGTTTTAACATGACAGGTTGCTCTCAGTTAGATCTGAGCTGTGGCAAGCCTGTCTTTGTTGGTCAGAACACAGGGGACTACTTCATAAGTGTCCCAACTCATCTCGGTTTCTCTTAATGGCTCATTGCACTCTTTGATTGTATGCAGATGAAAGAACCTGATGAGGTCAGTTTTTGTGCACATGCATAACTGCAGGGTCTTAGATCTACCACTTGAGTGCATCCTATTAATGATTTCTGGGACTCCAACTCTTACATATGCAACAAGAAATATAAAAGGTTAATAGGTATTTTATTTTCTCTGGCTAAACGATGGCTGGAGCTCTTGGTCAAATCAAACTTCTTTCTAACTAAAAGAGCCTTCCGGCATGATTCATGATTGTGAATAATAGCTATTTAGTAGCCATATTGAATAGCAGATTTAATGTAATGCATCTGCTTGCACTGAATCAGGAAAGGGAACATATACAGTCTTTAACAGGATTCTTTCTCCTTTTGCCTTTTTAATAAGCAAATACTTGAAGAGACTTATCAATATGTGCTTTCTACTCACATTTGGTCAAATTACTGCCTCACATTTGAGAAATAAAATACAATCAAATCAAAGAACAAATAACTGCGCAATATCTGATTAGTGATCTAAGTCCTCTCCATGGTACTTGAACTGTTATTTTTTTGTCCTAATTTCAACATCAACCAAACAAGAACATCCTACAGTCATGTTAGCATCTCTCTGAGGGGTTGATTTGAGTTAAAGGGTAAAATAATCATGCTTAAAAGTACGAAGTAGAACAAGCTCAAGAAAAATTTGCCACGTCTGCACTCTATATTTATAAACCAGCTTAAAGCATTTCTACTTGTTTGAGTGCATCTTCTCTCCCAGTAAACCATATTTGTGAACGCCAGTGGCAGGCAAATTTTACACCTGATTGTTTTGACATTTACCAACATAACACTGCAAAGACTGAAGAGCAAGATACAACAGATTTTTATGCAGTATGATGTAAAAGCATATTCTGGGTACCACTGTAAGCCCTTATTGCTGATTGCCATCCCCAGCACAAGAAATACAACTTGTGCTGGGAGTGCATGCACTTTTATTGGCTGGGAGAAGTAGACTCACATGTATTGCAATAAACTGCCAAACATTATGTTGCTGCAGTTTGTCTTTTATTTTGTCTTCTACAAGAAAGGAAAACTCATCCCCTGAATGAGGTACAACATTTACTACTTTTCACACCATCATAATATGAAGGAGAAGAAGGTCAAATAAAAGGAGAGCAATGTATGTTATCTTGGAATAAAATCAGACAAGTTCATTACATTTGGACAAAGGAGAGTACCTGAACATCTGTTATTTTCAATATTTCACTATTTAATCTGAGTTACAACATCAGAACCAAAAGTGTTTAGTTTACATTTCAAACTGTTTCAAAAAAGTCATTGGTAATGCAAATGTATGTTTAATGGAATAAAAAAAAAATAATTTTTTAATTACAAATAGATTTGTAAATCAAAAATACATACAGCTACACAACCAGCAATTTGATAGTTAATTGTGTTGCTTTATGGGAACTTAGAAATATCCCTCAAAAGATAGCAATGCAATGTCAAAGAATCTATGAAAAAATGTTTTAATTTACATTTTACAGTAAAATGGCAAGATGAGAACTATTTAAACCCTCTCAATAACCAAATTAAAAATCTTTATCGGCATTATACTTATCAAGCCTGTTATGTAACTCCTGACCAGCATTTTCTTCTGGTATTCTGACAATTTATCTTTGGTGATGCGCTTCAAGTATTTTAGGTTGGAAGATCTCCGTGTTGTTGTTTTTTTTTTCTCTATTTCTCTTTTTGCTATCATCAGAATTTTATTTTCTGTTCCATGTTTAATGATTAACTGAGCTGAAAATTTGATGCTCTACAAACTTTCTAGGAAGATTTTCAAATCAAATAGTATTGCTGAATTACTCAGGATGTTGGTAAGACTTCCTACCTTTAGAGCCACTTCAGGAATTTGGAATACTGAAAGAGGTCCACAATTCTGTGATATAAAATCAAAAATCAGATTTGTATTAATGTGACGCTGATTACCAAAACTTTCTTTTATTGACACTTCTGTTGCTGTTTGGAGTTGTTATTGTTTTTATTATTAGTAAAGAGTGGCGCTCGAAAAAAAATGAATGAATATACTTAACAATGTATAAAAAAAAACTTTTAGGAGTCTATTTTATGCAATCACATGTAGAAATTAATAATATTATTATTATTACTTTTTTATATTTATGAAACTTGAGAAAAAGTCAGTTTGTCCTGTCTGTCTCTGTGTTGCCCTGCGAAAAACTGGCGACCTGTCCAGGGTGTACCCCGCCTCTCGCCTGGAACGTTAGCTGGAGATAGGCACCAGCACCCCTCCCAAACCCACTAGGGTCAAGGGTGTTAGAAAATGGATGGATAGATGGATGGAGAAAAAGTCATTGGTGGTAGCATAGGTAAAAACACAGAATCTCTTGATTAGACCCGTGTAGCACTTCCTGTCAGGTTGTTGTGGGAGTCATAAATCACAATACTGGATGCTGAACGTAAGGTGACCTCAACATTGGCAAAGCAAAGACACCTGAATACTTTCATGTGTAGAACAGAAAATAAAATGTGCTTCACTGACTGTTGGCTCAACAGTTCAAAACTTGCCATCTCGTTCTAACAACCTATTTTGTTATTTATAAGAGCACTGTTTACTTCTGCTTTAGCGGCAAGAGAGGCACAATCTTGCTCCTGTCATTTTGAAGGGTCTGGTTTTAAACTAAGCTAGAAAAGGGCTGTTATCAGAAGGAGAGCATTTGTAATTTCTCTCTGCTTTGTCTCGATGAAACCCAGAATCTCCCACATGCCTGTTCAGCTTGACACAGAGCAGTTTAAAAACGTAACAATGAAAGCTCCAACTCCATTCTCCAGACAATGTTGCCAGCAATCTATTTGGAATAATTTTGTAATATCTGTACTTTATTGTCAGCTAACAAAATATTTGTATCTATTTTATGTTAGGCATAATTTCCAGATAATGTCAGTAACAGCGACAGTCAGTCTCTGCATGACAGCAGCTCGTTGCCCCTGCAAAAACTAATCAACTGCTGTGAGGACATAAATGATGTTTGCACTAGTTGCTTGATGTTTTTCTTTTGAATATTCACATGGAACAAAAATAGCAGCATAATGCGGTTTAAAACAATGGAGAGTGAAACAAAATTATCTGCCTGGGAGCTTTGTTGCTGAGATTTATTAACAAGTAACTTGCTGATCCACAAATTTATTACAAACTTCTGCAAAGCCTTTAATGAGAATTCCTTAATTTGGTGTGACAGAGCAAAACCAAATACTCGAAAGGAGCCTCCGCAAATTTCATTTGGACTTTAATTGAATACCAAGACATTTATGGATTTGACGTTCAAAAAACAATTGAAAGAGGAAAGAAAACTTGTAGGTGTCAGAGGAAACTGTATAATTGAAAATGAAATCAAGAAGCCCCTGAGGAGACCCAGTAATTTACATAATAATGAATAAGCATGTGTTATTGTGTAGTCTGGTACATGCTGTTTAACAACATGAAGACTTTGAAATGGTCTGTTCCCGGGCTTTGAACCTCTCGCTGCAGAGCTGATGACTTTGCTCTCAGCAAAATGACAGGAAAATAATGAAAAACCGTGTCGCTCACATCCGAGTTCTCTGTAAATTCATTTGAACACATCTGTTCCCCTGGAGTGTCATCAAGTGATGCAGCTGTGAAATGTGAAAGCATCATCTCTTAATGGATAAGAGCACAAATGGCTAACATTACCCATCAGCCCCCCATTTATTTAGAAATAAAATGGGCCTATTTATGTACTCAGTCGGCTTTCTCTCCTGAAGGGCCGACTGAATGATAAATAAAATGAAATTGTCCCAAAATGTTGAATATAAACCGGCTATCTAATTTATCAATTAAAAGAACATGCTTTGCAAGGGCCATATGCCTGTCATTAGTAGTCTGCTCCTCATTGTGTTGGCGAGCGAGTGTTTTTTGCCCTTGACCTGGATATAAAACACACACACACGCGCTGAGTTTGTGAAACACGTGCAGGTGTTAGCTCGGGGTGGGAAGTGAGTAGACGTCTTCATCACTAGCAGTCAGTCATCAGGGTTGTCATTGCTCCTCTCTGACCTGCTCTGGGCTACTTGACGCCTGAATCATTTTAATAGTTTCATCTTGTGGAGCCGCAGACGTACCAGGAAAGATCACCGAGATTGCATCTGCCTCACTCCAGTGATGTCTGTCTGTGTCAGGCCAGTGAAGGGTCAAAGAGGTCTGTGGCTGAGGGAGCTGCAGTACGGTTTGACAAAGCTGCAACAAAGCCAGAGTCTGGAGACAAGAAGGAATCTGACATTTTCAAAGTCATTGTACACACACAGTTGTGTGTTTTTTTTCTGTGCTCCAATGTTGAAACACATTTTCATGTTGGTAATGAAAAAAAAAAAAATATTAAAAACAGGGATTCATGGGATGAATATTTCGTAATGTTTTTTGGTCCTTTGGATCTGGTTGTCAGAAGTGGACTGACCAACAAAAGTCTTCTTACATCACAATGAAAGCAATACCTTCTGAAACATCTTGATTTGTCTTGTTTGTCAGATAGAAAGTACTTTTCAAAGTCAATGACACAAGAAATTTTCTGCTGTCGAAATCGTCCAGCAGGAGTGAATGCTGCAAGTCAATGCCTATATGCAGTCTGCTGGGTTTCCTTAGATAAACATTTTAAACTACTTTGATTAATTAATTAAATTTACTGTACTCTTTGATAACTAGTATGAGTTGGAATTTTTTGTAAAGTGCCTTGAGACGACATTTGTTGTGAACTGGCACTAAATAAAACTGAACTGAACTGAATTGAAAATAACCTTCAAAAATGCATTAAACATATTTTTCATGAAGCCCAAATTTCAGTTTTAATATATATATATATATATATATATATATATATATATATATATA